>CAWUFW010020067.1:0-163394 GCA_963921515.1 Calotriton arnoldi
TGAAGGACGGAAAGCTGGACAACGCAAACATTCACCCCCAGTCCCGAGATCTGGGTTAAATCCATCATTCTTTTGCTCAGCACACCACCCCAGTTTGGACCCAGCCATATGCAAATCAGTATTGACTCTGTTCCTGTGGGAACAGTCCATCCCGAACTGCCAAGCTAGGTCCTCTCTGGGCCAGAAACAAGCATCCTTGGACCTGTTTCAGGGCATCACCCTTCATCAGCCAGGCTAGCTTGAATCCAGTGGTGTAGTGAGCAAGGGACCCACATCTGGCAATACCCTTCCCACTTAGTGTGACAAATGCAAAAGAAACAATTGATGGACGGAATGTTGGACAATGCAAACATTCACACCCAGTCCCAAGGATCTGTGTTAAATCCATCATTCTTTTGCTCACCACACTACCCCAGTTTGGACCCAGCCATATGAAAAGCAGTCTTGACGCTGTTCCATGTGGGAATAGTCCAGCCTGAACTGCCAAGCTAGGTCCTCCCTGGACCGGAAACAAGCATCCTGGGACCGGTTTCAGGGCATCAGCCTTCATCAGCCAGGCTAGCTTGAATCCAGTTGTGTAGTGAGCACAGGACCCACGTCTGGGCATACCCTTCCCACTTAGGGTGACAAATGCAAAAGAAACAATTGATGGACGGAATGCTGGACAATGCAAACATTCACCCCCAGTCCCAAGGATCTGGGTTAAATCCATCATTCTTTTGCTCACCACACCACCCCAGTTTGGACCCAGCCATCTGCAAAGCAGTCTTGACCCTGTTCCTTGTGGGAACAGTCCAGCCCAAACTGCCAAGCTAGGTCCTCCCTGGACTGGAAACAAGCATCCTTGGATCGGTTTCAGGGCATTACCCTTCATGAGCCAGGCTAGCTTGCATCCAGTGGTGTAGTGAGCAAGGGACCCATGTCTGGGCATGCCCTTCCCACTTAGGGTGACAAATGCAAAAGAAACAATTGAAGGACGGAATGCTGGACAACGCAAACATTCACCCCCAGTCCCAAGGATCTGGGATAAATCCATCGTTCTTTTGCTCACCACACTACCCCAGTTTGGACCCAGCCATATGCAAATCAGTCTTGACCCTGTTCCTTGTGGCAACAGTCCAGCCCGAACTGCCAAGCTAGGTCCTCCCTGGACCGGAAACAAGCATCCTGGGACCGGTTTCAGGGCATCACCCTTCATCAGCCAGGCTAGCTTGAATCCAGTGGTGTAGTGAGCTTGGGACCCACGTCTGTGCATACCCTTCCCACTTAGGGTGACAAATGCAAAATAATCAATTGAAGGACGGAATGCTGTACAATGCAAACATTCACTCCCAGTCCCAAGGATCTGGGTTAAATCAATCTTTCTTTTGCTCACCACACCACCCTAGCTTGGACCCAGCCATATGCAAATCAGTCTTGACCCTGTTCCTTGTGGGAACAGTCCAGCCTGAACTGCCAAGCTAGGTCCTCCCTGGACCAGAAACAAACGTCCTGGGACCTGTTTCAGGGCATCACCCTTCATCAGCCATGCTAGCTTGAATCCAGTGGTGTATTGAGCAAGGGACCCACGTCTGGGCATACCCTTTCCACTTAGTGTGACAAATGCAAAAGAAACAATTGATGGACGGAATGCTGGATAATGCAAACATTCATACCCAGTCCAAAGGATCTGGGTTAAATCCATCATTCTTTTGCTCACCACACCACCCAAGTTTGCACCCAGCCATATGAAAATCAGTCTTGACACTATTCTTTGTGGGAAAGTTCCAGCCCGAACTGCCAAGCTAGGTCCTCCCTGGTCCAGAAACAAGCACCCTGGGACCGTTTTCAGGGAATCACCCTTCATCAGCCAGGCTAGCTTGAATCCAGTGGTGTAGTGAGCTTAGGACCCACGTCTGGGCATACACTTCCCACTTAGGCTGACAAATGCAAAAGAAACAATTGATGGACGGAATGCTGGACAATGCAAACATTCACCCCCAGTTCCAAGGATCAGGGTTAAATTCATCATTCTTTTGCTCACCACACCACCCCAGATTGGACCCAGCCATATACAAAGCAGTCTTCACCCTGTTCCTTGCGGGAACAGTCCAGCCCGAATTGCCAAGCTAGGTCCTTCCTGGACCAGAAACAAGCATCCTGGGAACGGTTTCAGGGCATCACCCTTCATCATCCAGGCTAGCTTGAATCCAGTGGTGTAGTGAGCTTGGGACCCACGTCTGGGAATACCCTTCCCACTTAGGGTGACAAATGCAAAAGAAACAATTGATGTGCGGAATTCTGGATAATGCAAACATTCACCCCCAGTCCCAAAGATCTGGGTTAAATCCATCATTCTTTTGCTCACCACACCATCCCAGTTTGGACCCACCCATATGCAAAGCAGTCTTGACCCTGTTCCTTGTGGGAACAGTCCAGCCCGAACTGCCAAGCTAGGTCCTCCCTGGACTGGAAACAAGCATCCTTGGACCGGTTTCAGGGCATCAGCCAGGCTAGCTTGAATCCAGTGGTGTAGTGAGCAAGGGACCCACGTCTGGGCATATCCTTCCCAATTAGCGTGACAAATGCAAAAGAAACAATTGAAGGACGGAACGCTGGACAACGCAAACATTCACCCCCAGTCCCGAGATCTGGGTTAAATCCATCATTCTTTTGCTCACCACACCACTCCCAGTTTGGACCCAGCCATATGCAAATCAGTATTGACTCTGTTCCTGTGGGAACAGTCCATCCCGAACTGCCAAGCTAGGTCCTCTCTGGGCCAGAAACAAGCATCCTGGGACCTGTTTCAGGGCATCACCCTTCATCAGCCAGGCTAGCTTGAATCCAGTGGTGTAGTGAGCAAGGGACCCACATCTGGCAATACCCTTCCCACTTAGTGTGACAAATGCAAAAGAAACAATTGATGGACGGAATGTTGGACAATGCAAACATTCACACCCAGTCCCAAGGATCTCGGTTAAATCCATCATTCTTTTGCTCACCACACTACCCCAGTTTGGACCCAGCCATATGAAAAGCAGTCTTGACGCTGTTCCATGTGGGAATAGTCCAGCCTGAACTGCCAAGCTAGGTCTCCCTTGAACGGAAACAAGCATCCTGGGACCGGTTTCAGGGCATCAGCCTTCATCAGCCAGGCTAGCTTGAATCCAGTTGTGTAGTGAGCACAGGACCCACGTCTGGGCATACCCTTCCCACTTAGGGTGACAAATGCAAAAGAAACAATTGATGGACGGAATGCTGGACAATGCAAACATTCACCCCCAGTCCCAAGGATCTGGGTTAAATCCATCATTCTTTTGCTCACCACACTACCCCAGTTTGGACCCAGCCATATGCAAATCAGTCTTGACCCTGTTCCTTGTGGCAACAGTCCAGCCCGAACTGCCAAGCTAGGGCCTCCCTGGACCGGAAACAAGCATCCTGGGACCGGTTTAAGGGCATCACCCTTCATCAGCCAGGCTAGCTTGAATCCAGTGGTGTAGTGAGCACGGGACCCACGTCTGGGCATATCCTTCCCACTTAGTGTGACAAATGCAAAATAAACAATTGATGGACGGAATGCTGTACAATGCAAACATTCACCCCCAGTCCCAAGGATCTGGGTTAAATCCATCATTCTTTTGCTCACCACACCACCCTAGTTTGGACCCAGCCATATGCAAATCAGTCTTGACCCTGTTCCTTGTGGGAACAGTCCAGCCTGAACTGGCAAGCTAGGTCCTCCCTGGACCAGAAACAAGCATCCTGGGACCTGTTTCAGGGCATCACCCTTCATCAGCCATGCTAGCTTGAATCCAGTGGTGTATTGAGCAAGGGACCCACGTCTGAGCATACCCTTTCCACTTAGTGTGACAAATGCAAAAGAAACAATTGATGGACGGAATGCTGGACAATTCAAACATTCACCCCCAGTCCCAAGGGTCTGGGTTAAATCCATCATTTTTTTGCTCACCACAATACCAAAGTTTGGACCCAGCCATATGCAAATCAGTCTTGACACTGTTTTTTGTGGGAACAGTCCAGCCCAAACTGCCAAGCTAGGTCCTCCCTGGACCGGAAGCAAGCATCCTGGGACCGGTTTCAGTGCATCACCATTCATCAGCCAGGTTAGCTTGAATCCAGTGGTGTAGTGAGCTTGGGACCCAAGTCTGGGCATATCCTTCCCACTTAGGCTGACAAATGCAAAAGAAACAATTGATGGACGGAATGCTGGACAATTCAAACATTCACCCCCAGTCCCAAGGATCTGGGTTAAATCCATCATTCTTTTGCTCACCACACCACCACAGTTTGGACCCAGCCATCTGCAAAGCAGTCTTGACCCTGTTCCTTGTGGGAACAGTCCAGCCCGAACTGCCAAGCTAGGTCCTCCCTGGACTGGAAACAAGCATCCTTGGACCGGTTTCAGGGCAATACCCTTCATGAGCCAGGCTAGCTTGCATCCAGTGGTGTAGTGAGCAAGGGACCCATGTCTGGGCATGCCCTTCCCACTTAGGGTGACAAATGCAAAAGAAACAATTGAAGGACGGAATGCTGGACAACGCAAACATTCACCCCCAGTCCCAAGGATCTGGGATAAATCCATCGTTCTTTTGCTCACCACACTACCCCAGATTAGACCCAGCCATATGCAAATCAGTCTTGACCCTGTTCCTTGTGGCAACAGTCCAGCCCGAACTGCCAAGCTAGGTCCTCCCTGGACCGGAAACAAGCATCCTGGGACCGGTTTCAGGGCATCACCCTTCATCAGCCAGGCTAGCTTGAATCCAGTGGTGTAGTGAGCTTGGGACCCACGTCTGTGCATACCCTTCCCACTTAGGGTGACAAATGCAAAATAATCAATTGATGGACGGAATGCTGTACAATGCAAACATTCACCCCCAGTCCCAAGGATCTGGGTTAAATCAATCTTTCTTTTGCTCACCACACCACCCTAGCTTGGACCCAGCCATATGCAAATCAGTCTTGACCCTGTTCCTTGTGGGAACAGTCCAGCCTGAACTGCCAAGCTAGGTCCTCCCTGGACCAGAAACAAGCGTCCTGGGACCTGTTTCAGGGCATCACCCTTCATTAGCCATGCTAGCTTGAATCCAGTGGTGTATTGAGCAAGGGACCCACGTTTGGGGATCCCCTTTCCACTTAGTGTGACAAATGCAAAAGAAACAATTGATGGACGGAATGCTGGATAATGCAAACATTCACACCCAGTCCAAAGGATCTGGGTTAAATCCATCATTCTTTTGCTCACCACACAACCAAAGTTTGGACCCAGCCATATGCAAATCAGTCTTGACACTGTTTTTTGTGCGAACAGTCCAGCCCAAACTGCCAAGCTAGGTCCTCCCTGGACCGGAAACAAGCATCCTGGGACCGGTTTCAGTGCATCACCGTTCATCAGCCAGGTTAGCTTGAATCCAGTGGTGTAGTGAGATTGGGACCCACGTCTGGGCATACCCTTCCCACTTAGGCTGACAAATGCAAAAAAACAATTGATGGACGGAATGCTGGACAATTCAAACATTCACCCCCAGTCCCAAGGATCTGGGTTAAATCCATCATTCTTTTGCTCACCACACCACCCCAGTTTGGACCCAGCCATCTGCAAAGCAGTCTTGACCCTGTTCCTTGTGGGAACAGTCCAGCCCGAACTGCCAAGCTAGGTCCTCCCTGGACTGGAAACAAGCATCCTTGGAACGGTTTCAGGGCATTACCCTTCATGAGCCAGGCTAGCTTGCATCCAGTGGTGTAGTGAGCAAGGGACCCATGTCTGGGCATGCCCTTCCCACTTAGGGTGACAAATGCAAAAGAAACAATTGAAGGACGGAATGCTGGATAACGCAAACATTCACCCCCAGTCCCAAGGATCTGGGATAAATCCATCGTTCTTTTGCTCACCACACTACCCCAGTTTGGACCCAGCCATATGCAAATCAGTCTTGACCCTGTTCCTTGTGGCAACAGTCCAGCCCGAACTGCCAAGCTAGGTCCTCCATGGACCGGAAACAAGCATCCTGGGACCAGTTTCAGGGCATCACCCTTCATCAGCCAGGCTAGCTTGAATCCAGTGGTGTAGTGAGCTTGGGACCCACGTCTGTGCATACCCTTCCCACTTAGAGTGACAAATGCAAAAGAAACGATTGATGGACGGAATGCTGGACAATGCAAACATTTACTCGCAGTCCCATGGATCTGGGTTAAATCCATCATTCTTTTGCTCACCACACCAACCAAGTTTCGACCCAGCCATATGCAAATCAGTCTTGAACCTGTTCCTTGTGGGAACAGTCCAACCCTAACTGCCAAGCTAGGTCTCCCTTGACCGGAGACAAGCATCCTGGGACCGGTTTCAGGGCATCACCCTTCATCAGCCAGGCTAGCTTGAATCCAGTGGTGTAGTGAGCACGGGACCCACGTCTGGGCATACCCTTCCCATTTAGGGTGACAAATGCAAAAGAAACAATTGATGAACGGAATGCTGGACAATGCAATCATTCACCCCCAGTCCCAAGGATCTGGGTTAAATACATCTTTCTTTTGCTCACCACACCAACCCAGTTTGGACCCAGTCATATGCAAATCAGTCTTTACCCTGTTCTTTGTGGAAACAGTCCAGCCCGAACTGCCAAGCTAGGTCCTCCCTGAACCGGAAACAAGCATCCTGGGACCGGTTTCAGAGCATCACCCTTCATCAGCCAGGCTAGCTTGATTCCAGTGGTGTAGTGAGCAGGGGACCCACGTCTGGGCATACCCTTCCCACTTAGAGTGACAAATGCAAAAGAAACGATTGATGGACGGAATGCTGGACAATGCAAACATTTACTCCCAGTCCCATGGATCTGGGTTAAATCCATCATTCTTTTGCTCACCACACCACCCAAGTTTGGACCCAGCCATATGCAAATCAGTCTTGAACCTGTTCCTTGTGGGAACAGTCCAGCCCTAACTGCCAAGCTAGGTCTCCCTTGAACGGAGACAAGCATCCTGGGACCGGTTTCAGGGCATCACCCTTCATCAGCCAGGCTAGCTTGAATCCAGTGGTGTAGTGAGCACGGGACCCACGTCTGGGCATACCCTTCCCATTTAGGGTGACAAATGCAAAAGAAACAATTGATGGACGGAATGCTGGACAATGCAATCATTCACCCCCAGTCCCAAGGATCTGAGTTAAATACATCTTTCTTTTGCTCACCACACCAACCCAGTTTGGACCCAGCCATATGCAAATCAGTCTTTACCCTGTTCCTTGTGTGAACAGTCCAGCCCGAACTGCCAAGCTAGGTACTCCCTGGACCGGAAACAAGCATCCTGGGACCTGTTTCAGGGCATCACCCTTCATCAGCCAGGCTAGCTTGAATCCACTGGTGTAGTGAGCACAGGATCCACATCTGGGCATACCCTTCCCACTTAGGGTGACAAATGCAAAAGAAACAATTCATGGATGGAATGCTGGACAATGCAAACATTCACTCACAGTTTCAAGGATCTGGGTTAAATCCATCATTCTTTTGCTCACCACACCACCCCAGTTTGGACCCAGCCATATGCAAATTTGAGGTGCACAGAGATATATGTTGCAAGGCTCCCTTTGGGGCAGCCCTTAGGGCTTGTTCATAGTTCAATCATGTTGTATTTCAAGTACCCCGTCAGGGGCGCTGAGTGCTCAACCCATGTCTCCTATAAGATGACAATTTGAAATTTCTTCAGGTACTGCACGGCACCAGGGTCAGTGACACTTTTATGGAAGTCTGATATATTCCATAACAGATGTGTATTAGAGATGTGGTGAGATGGTGGTGTCACATCCCCTATTCATAAATCCTTGTTTCCTACCAAAAGCCAAGGGAAGCCATGACCAGTCAGTTTTTGTAGGGGCAGTAAAAAAAGTGTGATCTTACCTCGGAGGGGTTAGCCAACACTGGAATTGTTCCTGTTTATTCATTTCAACTTTTATATATATATCTTTAACAATGTAATTCCTCAGGATGTAGAAAGGAGAATAGGAGGGTGAGTTCTTTACAGGTTGAGAAACTTGAGTAATGGTTCTCTGTATTTTTTCATTGACTGTGAGTGAGTATCCTATGGATGTTGACTGTGATTACAAGGGTCTCTCTGGAGGTTTTGGTGCTAGTGTTTCAGAGGTAGTTGGTGCCAGAAGAGTTGGATACCAGTTGTCCTGGTAGTGTGGGATCTTAATACCCCAATCCCAGAGTTTGTCTTTTGTTCTCTTAGCACATTTTTAGCAAGATTTGGTGTTACAAAGGATATCAGGGTGGGCTCTGTCACTTGGGCTTTCCCAGGTTTTACGAATGCTACCAGTAGGATATCTGTTGAGTTTAAGCTTTCTAGGTTCTTATCATTCTTAAATAACCATATCAAACTACCACAATGTGGCCCCTTGGAGATGCATTGCGGAATGAGCAAGAGTTAGTTGGCTGATGCCTGTGGTGGCAGCTGTGGTTGGAGCAGTATCTGGATGGACGATCCTTCATTGTGTGTACAGTTGGGTTGGATCGTCTGGCATAGCACTGATTTCCATGGAAGCCATGTTGGCATGCTCACCAGCAGGACCTGTTTTGTGATGCTTTTGTGTATTGAGGGCTGCATTTACTTGATGGCTCTGTCCTAACAACCAGGTTTTGAGGTTGTGATGGAGCCTGCAGTTGAGATGACATTGGTGAACTACCACACGCTACCAAGTGATTTATTGTGCCTTGGGCAACAACTGATGCAGCTCCTTTCTCCTTTTTTGTTGAAGGGGGCTTTTACTCCTGCTGTACATGATGCAGCCCTCCTTGATGGATCCTTAATGAAGGTCAGGAATAATTCCTCTGAGTTGCCTTCTCTGCCTGGACTGTTAGTCTGGATTCGCATTTCCTGTGCTTGTATTGTCTTTTGCGTTCCCTCTTGGACATCTGTCCAGTTGGCTTTGCTGTCTCCTCCGCTTTGTCGTGCTCCTCTTCCCCTTGTACTGTTGTCCCCTGTTGAGAGGCCTGGGACCCAAATGGAACCATTGTACCTATTTCACTTTTTTCCATGTCCTCTTGATGATCAATTATGGGGCGGTGGGCCTCAGGGTGTGTCAAACAAGATGCTTCTCCCAGAGCATATTCTTGTTTTTCCTGTGAATGGGAGTTAGGCGACATCGAATGGGAGGGATGTCATCCTCGGCTTCGTTACACTAGGCTTCAGAGAAGTGGTTAAGCATATGCCACGCCAGGCTGCTTCCACATACATCGGTTTTGTCTCATACTAAAAGCCTTGATCAAAGGTTGCTTGCTTCTTAATGCAGTGTGGGATGCTCGGTGAACATTAGAGCTGGTGCTTTCTGTGACACCAACCTTTTTGTTTGAATGTTTAGTGCTGTTCTTCATCTTTTCTATCAGACCACTTAAGAACTGAGGCAATGTGCTCAGCTTTTCCAAATTCGGGGTGAAGTGGCATGTGCATGTGCACTCTAGAGGTCAAGTTGTTTAGGGTTTCCAGTTTACTGACTATACCTGAGATGAAAATATCCATAGTGTTTAAAAGGACAACCTGTAAGCCAAGTTCAGATGACCATTGTTTGTAACTTGTCCTGGAAGGCGCCCAGTATCTTGGGTGGTTGATGGTGGTTCACAGTAGTTTTTACGACTTTACAATCGCTGCCCGCCACCTCTTTATCAGGCTGAGATGTTGACCTTGACAGGGCAAGGCAGGTGGAAGGGAGTGTTTCTCCAGGCATTGTTATCTCAGACTGACTTGGGTCATTAGGCCTGGATTCCCAGATAGCCTTCCTGTTTGGGTTGCAGGTGATGTGGATAGCACAGTTGGAGCCATTGCTCTCCTCACTGATGGTACCCCTCTCATGGCTATCATAGTCCTTGTCTTGCCTATTACTTTCATTCAGCTGTGGAGCTCATAAGTTGTCATGATTGAAGATTAATGATTCACAGTCAGGGCCGTGGAGGAGACTTGGATGAGATGTAACCTTAAAGTTAAGTGGGCCAGAGGCTGTTTGTTGTCAATGGAAGATAAGATTAAATCCGCGTGGTGCTGATTAATTTGTTGGTTGCTGGATGTCCGTGTTATTCACTGTTCCTTGTTGATCCTGTAAATCTTGAGGATCCATTAGGAGCCGTGACTCCCTGTCCTGTCCGTCATTAATTACAATGGAATTAAAAAAGTCAGAACTTGTTATAGCCTCCTCATACAATGATTCCTTTAAATTCTCCTCCTCTTGTGTTTGTTAGAGGAAGTAACAATTGAATTGATTTTGTGATGCTCTTATCGTAGCTGGTCCTGACTTGGGATGTTTACCCTGGTTTTACTTTTTTTCGCTTCTCTGTTAAAGCTGCAGGCGGCGCAGATCTTAGTCTGCCAGATCTCATGGGGGTGCGGACTGTGCCTGGTGAGCCCAATCTCTGTATAGGTATACTCAACTGGGCTGGGTCCTGGTGTGGGTTCAAGATGGTTGTACCCTTTTCTGTCCTTGAGGCTCTGATCAGGTGACCAGCCAACTAGCCTTTGGAGTCACTATGGTAGTCCTGGGTTAAAGTGTTGGAACAGGGTTCAAGCAGCAGGGCTCAATTAGTAGGGCATGCCTTGGACCATTCGAGGCAGGCTCCAGGCAGCAGAGCAGTCCTTCCTGGTGCAGAAAAGCAGTCTTGTGAAGTAGGCAGTCCTCTAGGAATTCTGTTGCAGAACCCACTGAACTGAAGAGTGTGTGTAAGGGTCCCATCTTTATACATGGTGCCTCCTTTGAAGAAGTTGTAGAAAATTCCCTTTGAAGTGTTTGACGTTTCATGACTCCCCAGCCCTGGCTCCAAGGTGGCTTGATGAACAATGAATGGTATTACAAGTCATTTGTGTGAAAGCAGTGCACAGCCTATTCATGCCCAGCTCTGCCCCATTTTTCCTTGCTCACATTTGCCAACGTTAAGTTGGCGAGCGCAGGCAAGGAAAATCTTACTCCAGACTACCTCCTGACAAGATTTCTCAACAAGGGCGGTCGTGGATGGTCGCTACTACTCGCATTGAGAAACCTTCCATTCACTTTGAGGAAGCTGCCGCTCAAGTAGAACATCTACTCGAGCGGCAGAAAGAAGCAGCGCCCTCTTTCACTGCGCATGGTGCCGTTAGTGCTGATTTTACAATGCGGGAAAAACACGCACCACTAAAAATCAGCGTGAATGGCATAACGTAATGTCCTTGCCACTAGCGGAACTCAGTGTAGCGCAGTGGAGGTTTGGGGTCAATTCGCAAAGCTCCACCCAGGCCTAAATAAAAGGGGAGTTTAAGCATTGGCATGGGGGTGATATTGCCAAGTCGAATTGATGGTATAAAACTGCAATCTGGCTACAAAGACAGCCCTGTGACATGTTTTAAGGGGCTACGTAAGTGGGTGGCGCAACCAGTGCCGCAAGCCCAGTAGTATTAATTTACAGGCCCTGGGCATATGGTCCCACTTTACTAGGAATTTATAACAACATTAAATATGCCATTCAAGTGTAAGCCAATTTTACGATGTTTTAGGGAGAGAACACAAGCAATGTATCACTGATTAGCAGCGGTAAAGTGCACAGAATTCTAAAGCCCACACAATTAATTCAGTAACGTAGGAGGAGTGAAGTCAAAAGGTTTGGGGGTTAGCCTGCAGAGAGGACCAAGTCCAACACCCTTAAACTGAGACATGGTGCACCATCAAACACAGTGTGCCATTACGGTGCTTACCTGGAAGAAGAAAACATCCTTCTGAATTGTGGCCCAAGGATAAATCAAGCATAACACAGTGACAGAGCAAACTCCCTAAGTAATTTAAGGTGTTGCCTATGTCGCAGTCATCTGTGAATCTCAAACCTTCAGGAACCGAGCGCTTTAACCCCTCCACCTCCACCTACCTTACATTGCAGGTAATTCAGAACTCTAGTTCAGCCCTCGGGAATAAAATCGGAAAGGTGGGGATGGACATGGCCATTCAAGAATGCTGTAGACAGGGTCTCAAATGCCAAGAACTGACTATCTGAAGCCACAGTTAAAAAAATTCAAAAGACAATCATCTAACTATCTGTCTCATGAAAAGAACTAGCTACTAACTGATTAAGTGAAACGTTCTCTCTTGGTGCTTGTGATTGAGAGATCACATTATGCTTTAAGTGTTAAACTGCTACCTCAGGCCCCTGCTTGACCGGTTAATGCTTGTTTCTTACATCATAAAGGTAGAGACTTAATCCTAAAGGAAGTCAGGGTGAAGGAGGAAGTTAACTGTGAATCACACAGAATCCTGATCGTCTTGGAATAAACAAGAATGGTCGAATGTCAACGCAAATCTTAGGAGCAAGTGAAGCAAAACACCATACTATGGGCTTCAAGTACATGTTGCTATCTTGAGCCAAACTCAATTTGATTTAGTACATACTCTTAGCTTTGAGACACCAGGAGGCATATTTACTTTAATTTGACTCAACGCAGCTCAACAAGGAAACTTCCTGCTCTCTGTTTCTTGAATGGGAGAGCAGCAGAAATGCTCCATATTTTCAAAGATGTGGAACATTTCTGCAATCTCCTTGCGATGATGCACTGTGTGCTGCCTAGCGCCAATGCAGGCATCCTGGCACCATGGTGGAAAGATGCCTGCAATACAGACCGGATTGTTCTTTTGCAGGAAGGAATGCATCTGTGCACAAAAACAATCCTAATAGGATTTTTCCAAATTCTATATGTGATGCACAATGCAACATGCATAGAAAGAGGAAATAACGAGGAGAAAAAAATATTTTTCTCCTTCTTAAACCATTCTGTTGGAGGTGTATCAATGTGATGTAATCCAAGGTTTACAAACCTTTGTGAATCTGGTTTTGCTTCAAATAGTTAAGACCAATTTTTGTGCCCTAAGGTAACTATAACTTCTGAACTCGCCATGCACTGTAAATTACCCCATATATTACAACACTCATTACATTTTTATGTCATGGTCATCTCAGCCAGGAGGTGATCCCCTTCACACCAAATACTTCCTACACTAGCCCCTTTGATATACTCATGGATGAATGGAGTACGAGTGTGGACTGATGATGTATGTACTTCACACATGGGGAGGTAGACTACATCTCCCAGAAACCTTCAATCTGGTTTATCGAGTACACCTGCGCGGGGGAGGAGACTGAGGGGCATATTAGCAAGACTGGCGATAAAATTATCGCCGCTTTAGCGGCAGGAAACTGCCGCTAAAACGGCGATAATGGGCTTGCTAATAAGCGTTATAGAATTCCAATAGAAGCCCAGGTTAGATGTGCAGGACATCTAACCTGGGCTTCTATTGGAATTCTATAACGCTTATTAGCAAGCCCATTATCGCCGTTTTAGCGGCAGTTTCCTGCCGCTAAAACGGCGATAATTTTATCGCCAGTCTTGCTAATATGCCCCTGAGTATTTAAACCACTCCTCTGGATTGGGCTGGTTCTTGTCAATCTGCAAGACACAGTTCGAGTTCAGCCAGAGGAGTCCTTCCCTGCAGATCCAAGTCTTTGTTTCATCGCGGGAGAGGTGCCGGAGGATTTCCCATTTTGCATGCTCTCCCGCCAGCTGCTGTCTTCGAGTGCTGCAACCTGAGCCCCGCTGAACAGCATCGGCTCATGTCTCCCGAGGAGTCTCTACGTCCGCCCGCCTTTCCCAGTACCGGCTTTTAAGGCGAAGTGGTAAGTGTGCCTTTCAAGGGAACGGAAAGAGAGGACCAGTGCAGACTATGCGTTCATCTGCATGGATTGTGTGGAGTGCAGAACGCGCTTCGTTTGCACAACATTTGGTTACACTCACCCGCACGGAGCGCTGCTGAGCGAGCGAGTACACTTTTCTTTATGCCATATTACTTCAAAGAGATGACGCCTGCACGAAGTGTTGCAGTCCCCCGCAGCCCTATTGTGTATTATATAGAACTGTATAAGTTTGAATCGGGCATTATGTGGCACATGTATAGATCCCTCCTGGACCATAGCCCATTTCCTGTCAGTGCAGGGATGAGATAAGTCTGTCTCCCATCGCTGTTGTAAAGTGAGAAGTTGTGGGGTGGTGGGAAAATGAATAGAAGTCTGCAAGGCAACTCATAATGTGTCTGCCACACCCATCATTACTTGTAAGTATTGAACCATGAGATGTGTTGGAAGTTCTGTGGCTATACGAGCTGTGTAATAAGAAGTGGCCTAGAGGCAGACCATCTTCTTTCATTAATGCCTTATTGCCAGTGTGCCCTCTTTATACAGGTCTCATAGTGTGCGTAATCCCGCGTTATGCCACGCCGCCAGCTCTGGTGTCGAAGTTGGGGCTGTAGTTCTAAGCGTTCCCAGCATGGCTAACCCCAGAGCATAAGGGTGGACTTGCCTAGTGACATGTAAGGATCTACGGTAACCCCTAAATACTATTTTTAATAAGAGCGGTTCTGGAGGTCGCAGTTTTGTACAATGGTAAATAGGTGTGTGATTGCTGACAAGGTCCATCCTGGCGAGAACGTGGATGTGTCGGACAGGTGTAGACCTGCCAGCCACTGTGCTATCCATTGTATCTGGGCAGCTAGGTAATATTGTTCGAACTGTGGGGCCACAAGGCCTCCAGCATTTGTGAGGACACAAAGCTTTGTCAATGCAACTCTGCATCTCAAGTTGTTCCAGATGAATTCCCTAACCTGATCTAATTCCCAGAAGAATGCAGCTGGGCGGTAGATTGGTAAAAAAATAGAGTAAACGGGGTAAGACCAACATTTTGAGTAAAGGCACTCTCCCCTTTACTGCTAGTGGTAGCGTGCACCAGAACTTCATCTGGGCTTGCGCTGACGAAATGCTTGTTCCATCAAAGGGGTCCTGGATGGAGTTGTATGCCCTAATCCCCAGATATTTGAAAGTGTGTTGCTGCCATTCCAGCCATGCCTCCCCGATACTCAGGTGCAGTTTGGCGATGTTTGGGAGAAAGGGAAACAGGATGGACTTTGCCCATTTGACCCATAGGCAATCGTAGTAGGTGCACCGTGAATGTCCCTGAAGTACATGCATTCCCTTGCCTAATGGGATGCCCCATTGTGCTGCTTGATGTTGCAGCCCAATGCTAGCGGTTCAATGGCCAGTAAGAATGATATTGGTAAAAGCGGGCAGCCCTGCGGCGTGCCTCCGTGGATAGGGATATCGTCCGAAATTAGGGGTCCCGTCGTGACCCCGATGAGTGGATTAGTGTATAGCAATTTCACCAGTCTAAGGAAACGAGTGCCTATACCAAATTGGGTCAGTGCTGCGAATAAATAGTCCCATTCAAGTGAATTGAAAGCTTTCTCAAGATATAAAACCAGGCAACCAGCCCGAGGCCGGTCAGTGGGGGCGTAATTCAGGACCCGGAAAAATGATGCAGGTTAAAAGAGGTATCACATGTGGGGACAAACCTATTTTGGTCTGGATAAACCAGTGTCTGCAAGAATTTTCGGTAGCTCCTTATAGTCAGTGTTCACTAATGCCAAAGGTCTATAGGAGCCGATGTGACCTGGGTCCTTGTTGGGCTTCGGTAGGGATATGACTTTGGGAATCCGAGAGAGTGCCAAGGGAGAGGGCTTCCTCGTATATTTTTAATAACTGTGGGGTAAGTAGTGGGGCATATGTCTTAGAAAGTTCAGCCGGAAACTCATCTGGTCCTGGAGTCTTAATGGTGTTCTAACCTCATTCAACGTAACAGGTTCATCCAATTCCACCCTCTTGTCAGTGGGGATATGAGGGATGTTAAGGTCAGCAAAAAGCAAAGCATTTTTTGTAAAAATTTACTTCAGTGTTGACTGATAAGTGTCCACGTAGTGGTGCGTCAGCTCGCAATGTATGGCAGTTGGCTCTATAATGGGTTTGTGTGGTTGATCCTGGCGGACGAGCCATGCCAGCAGCCATCCTGCTTTGTCCACTGTGGCGTGTGCATGCAGAATGTGCAGCATAATTAAGGCGGTGCAGTCTCTCCAATAGCGTAATGTGGGCCTGACGTGCCTCTGCCAGGGCATCCGTTCCATTGATGTTGTTGAGAGTCCTGTCCTCCAGGCATAACAATCTACTCTCTGATCCAGTGATGTCCTTCATGAGCGACTGCCTCATATTGCTTTGTATGCCTAGACAATGTCCACTCAGTGTTACATTAAAGGCATCCCAGTCTACTAATCTATTGGATACTGTGCTTGCATTTTCTTGAAAATATTAGGTGATTACCAATCCCAGTGAGGCCCGAAAGGGGGATCTTTTAAGAGCATGGGTTGGAAGCGCCAAATGAGAATGGGGGGATTGTGATCTCCCAGTGCAGTTGTAAGATTTGAGGGCTGTGATCGGAATGGGTGCGTCCCAGATAGTCCACCTTCAAGTTGGACGGGAGCAATGTTGGGTTGGCCACTAACTTGTCAATATGGACATATAAGTTATGGGGTACAGAATAGAATGAATAAACTTGTGTCACCGGGTTGTGATGTTGCCATGTGTCGACTAAGTGCCATTGCTGGAGTCAATTAGTTAACATGTGTGCATTGGAGGTGGTAGTCGTCTGGGACAGTGACAAGAAGGATTGGTCAGGAGTGGTGTCTAATACACTATTAAAATCTCCCCTAAGTAGCCACGTTACACCATTCCAGCCAGCAAGTGTGTGTGTGAGTGTCTGCAAGAAAGTGGCCTGATCTGCGTTCGGTGCATATATAGAGCCTAATAAGACAGGTCGGCCACCTAGTCTCCTTTGTATCAGGACATATCGGCCTTCATTGCCTAGTATTGAATCCTCAACCACAAAGGGGGTCCCAGGTTCGAGTTCGGTGGGTCTCTTGCAGCAGCGCAATGTGCACAGTGTGGCGTTTTAAATAGGCATACACAGCATTGCGTTGTGATGGCTTGTGCATGGACAGCACATTCCATGTAAGTACATTAAAATGAGTCATGCCTAATATAGTGTGGCCCCCGTCCCCTGTTTCTCACCCCTCCACTGGTGTATGTGGAGGGATGCATGAATGGGTAGGATCTATTATACAGTAGGTGGCAGAACCAAAGGAGGCCGCAGGTCGAAACTAGAAATTCGAAACTCAACAGCAACGTACGTGAATAACAAAAGAGCAGAAACATGACATGTGTACACCCAAACAATAACAAAACGTAATCATGTAGAGTTACCTAGACAAGACTCTAGTGGGGGATAGCAAAGGTGCCAGTGGGTGTGTGGCCTACCCTAACTGAAAGAACATCGCAGGGACCCTTTACTGTCTAGTGGCCTGTGGTGCGCTCCCGATTTCCCAAACATGGGCCCATTAGCTAGTGCCCAGGTACAGATGACTTGACAGTTTGTGAAAGACAATTCCAGTTACCCGTCAAGAAAGTGCTACTGAGGCAGAAACTGAAAGAGTCTAAGTAGACAGGACATTTTTTCTAAGGAAGTAGAAATGTTTGTATAACATCAAGCAATCATGACAAGCATTAGATAATGTCATTGGATGTCTGTGGAGTAACCTCTGGAGGGGTGCTTGAATTGGCTCGGACAGACAGGTGATCAAAGAGTCATCATCGCTAAGTGATTGAGTCATCATCTGCTCCCAAGTTCCGGACATGTTCTCCTAGTGCCACCACAGTTTGTAAGGCCATTCAACATTCTTGAAGTACTTGCTCCAGGTTAGGGACAGCATTTAAAGTTATACTTCTTGTTCAGGCCGCATGTAGCAGCGTCGCTTCTCTGCTCCGCTTCGGTTCGCATTTGCCACACGTGTGGGTCTGCTTGCAGCGAGGTGTCCTGTTGCCTCTAGCAAGTCCCATACCTTCTCAGGGGAATCAAAGAAGTGAGTTCACCCCTCAGACAAAATGCGCAGACGCGCCAGAAACAGGAGAGCATATTTAATGTCCAGTTCTCATAGTCGGCATTTTACTGTAATGAGGGAGCTGCGCTGTCTCTGTACCTCCGCAGTGTAATTCGGGAAAAACATGATCTTGGCATTTTCAAACGTGATCTTCTGGAGTTTCTGTGTCTTTCTTAAAATGGCATCCCTATACCTATAATGTAGTATGCGGAACAGGAATGGTCAGGGATTGGCTCCTGGCAATGGGCGTCGGGCTGGAACTCTGACAGGGTGTGCAGCAAGTTGTCCATATCTTGGGACTTCAGTTGCAGCATCGCTATAGTTTGCTCCATGTTGTGGGCCTTACCTGCTAACTTGCGGTGATCCTGTGGAGTAATGTCAGGTCCACTGTTACTGCATCTATCTTATTTTCTAGTGATGTCTGCATGGAATAGAGCGCAGTGCCGAGCTTCTCAACTGCTGCCAGAACTGAATCTAGCTTGTCTCCAAATGAGAGTGGGGGAGCAGTGATCTCAGTACTGTCTGTATCATCCATCACCCCGTCGTGTTCAGTGGGGGGCCTTGAGGTCGCACTCAGGGTGGCCGCACGGTTTCTACCCATGTTTTTGTCTTGCAAAACAGCCTACTGTCTCTGTAGTGTCAGAGACCAGCTTGAACGTACTCAGTATGGTGGGGAGTACCACAGCACGAGCAGCTCTCGGATCTTGCTGCGTGTGGTAAGTGCCCAGTAGAGGTAGTCCGTTGATTAGCGAGACAGCACTCCACCAGTTAGAACACACAGTGCTCACGGCCAGCAGGGCTGTAGTCAGTTATTATTAGCAGGGGGTCACGTTGTAGGTGTGCGCCTCCAACAGTCGCCGCATATGACGTTCAGTCGAACTTTGGGAAAGTGCAAGGATGATGCAGAAAAGAGACTGACCAGGAGGAACATCAAGGGTATGTGAGGTATGCTGCAACAATGTCCCGCTGCCTCCTCGGCAAGCACCATGAGCAGTCAATCCCACCAGGCCACATCCTCCTCTGGGTCTCTTAGTCTCCTAATTAAAATGGTACCACATTTCTGTGGTTAGGCTAAGTGCCCGGCAAAAGAAAAAGCCCAAAACGCAACATGGGCCCATCATATTTTTTTACTGATAAGTTAGCCTTTTTTACAATGTGGGTAGCTTTGGGTTCTGGGACCTAGCTCAGCCGACACATAGGGAAACCTAGCAAACCTGTATATTTCTGAAAAGTAGACACCAAGAGGAATCCAGGGTGACTTGTGTGGCTTTCACCATGTTTCCCTACCCAAAAGCCTCAAACTTTGACTAAAACCACACACTTTCCTCATATTTCTATGAAGAAAACTTCTGGAATCTGTGGGGTGCAAGAAATGCCCTGCTACCCAGCATTCCCCCAATTCTCCAGATAAAAATGGTAGCTCACTTATATTGACGGGGCTTGTGCCTATGACAGGAAAGGCCCCAAAATGCAACATGGACTAATTTTTACACTGAAAACTGATCCTTTTTAGGTCTCGCCTTGGGAGCGCATGCGCTGCATGCGCTGTCTCAGCGAGACTTAAAGTAATCTGTATATTGGCTTCAACTCCGTGTAATTTCTCCTGCCCCTCGCGATTGGTTTCAGTCTGGCATTGCTGTTGTTTTCTTGATTTCTGGCCCTATGGTAACGTCCGTGTAGTCCTGAGGCAGCAGCGCCTAACTACAGTTTCGCTACGCTCGCACTTAATTGCGTGCAGTGTGCCATCTGGTTGGGGGCGTGGCCCCCCTCCTCTCCCTCGTTCCGCGCGGCCACTTGTTTTATGTCTGCCTTTCTCGTCTCATTTTTAAATCCCCCACATCCGTTCGACATTGTGCTTCTCCGTTGATTCTCGTTTAAAATGCTCCCAAACTATCAGCATCGCCTCTGTGGGATGGAATTTGCCCTCTGGATTATTTATGCCCTACAACGACTGTGTTCTCAACAACCCCTTCGGCATGGTAAACGTGTTTTACTTTTATAATAGACCATGAACTAAATGCACGTGCAATCTGGTCACTAGAGAAGTCCTCTACCAAGTTTCATTGCAGTAGCCCTATCCAGGGATGTTTCACGGGAGCCATTTCTGTGCATAATATTAATAAAATGCCCGCCCCACACTGTCACACAATAGGAAGATGGCCCGTTTTGTGCCCGGTGTTTTTTGCACAGGTCAGCTCCATTTGCAGTCTGTTTTCAGCCGCAACAATTTCCCTGAAACGTGAGCTGACAGGGCTAATAAGGAAGAGTGATGGCGGCAATAAAGGAGGCCCGGGCGCATTCCTCTGCCTTCACTGCTTGTAAAAGGATGGCCCTGCCACAAAGTGAGGCGGGGTACGGAAAGTGAAATCCGGCCTGGAGAGTTTGCAGCGGCTGCTGTGCCATGGTGACCTCCCGCAGCCTCCAAGCACCCCCATGCCGGAGCGATCCCACCAAAGGCACGCGCGGCATCAACGGCCTTCGAGGCGACCTTCTTAACCCAGTTGACGCGAAAGTGTGTTTCACATTTGTTGTGATTTACTGGACCAGCATGGGCGTGAAATGGACGACAAATCACAGCGTCGGGATGCGGAAAGGTGTTTTATTAGCGATAACGAGCTTAGGGGTTTAAATAATATTGGCGTATTCAGTTCTATAGTAAAAGCAAGGTGTGGGATTATGAAAAGAAACTGCCATTTCTTATTCTAAGTGGCTGATTGATGATGTTATGCGCGTTTTTACCATTTTTCGCTATTAATGTTATCATTATTAGCAACCGTTATGTAGCACTCACTGTAAACAGTTGCCTCACGCCTCTAAAATAATACATGGATTTTTAAAATTAGAATTATGTAATAAACATGCCATAATTAAAACATTTGTGCCCTGCAGTTTACAGCTGATACCTACTAAGTTACCTGTTTGTCACTTCACTTATTATATCTGTATTCCGTTGCAGTTCTCGAATATGACGCGTCCGTGCCCTCTGCTGCGAGCGAATAACAACTGTTATTTCTCACATGAACTGGTCCAAATCAAAGCTGAAGGCACGAAACCAGAGGAAAGAGCCGTTAACAGCAATTAATGCCCGACTGCTTTTGGACAATGTGTATCAGCAACCATCTCCCCAACCCTGACTCCCTCACACAGTCACACTTGGCCATCGTAAGCAGACCCCATCCCACACTTTAAATAAACTTGAGAAGAGAGACTACAAATGTATGCACACAGTAGTTTGTCAGAATTTTAAGCCTTTCTAATGGCCAGGCTAAAAGCAGCATTCCATAGAGCCTGCTAGTACACAAAGGACAGGCAGGCACAAAGCAGAGTCTGTTTTACTAGCAGTGGTTGTAGATACGAAGAAAGAAGCAATGTCACTATTAGCAGGGCCATTAGAATTATGCAGCAGGAGAGGGCCAAACTTAGGGTTGACTAAATTACGTGGCGAGAAAAGCCAAATTATGTGGCATAATGCAGCACATTTTCTGATAGTATCACCTCATTATTTTGCCGTTTTCACACTTTTTAACACTGTCTGGGCACAGATTGCACCTCATTCGTGCCAGTTTAGCACCCAAACATAGAAATAAGCAACAGAAAGGTAACCTTTGCAAAGGGCCTTTCAAAGTGCTGCAACATATGTCGCTGTGTTTTTAGTAACTTTTGAACCATTTGAGCTAGAAACAACATTTTTTTCTGTTAAAATCTGCAGATTATGCGGCAGATGATGGATCATGTGGCAAGTGTAGCAAATCTATAATGATGAGAAAATCGCAGCAGCAGCACAATCTCATAATTCCAGTGGCCCTGATTAGAAGTCAACCATGCCTTGCCAGAGGCTGCAAAATATATTATTGCTGCATTACAAGACACAAAAATTAGCAGGCCGAGGATTTTTGGTGTGAATTAAGATCTCTTTCCCTGAATACACATTAGCCTTTTGGGTTAACTATTAATACATTTGGGATAAAGAGACACTTGTCAGTTACTCATACAAGCCCCACGCACTCAATCAAAATCTAAAATTGTGGTGAGTGCAGCAGATGGACTCTTTGTGGCTTTGTCCTGACCTCCTCAAAATGGCCGGCTCGGCCTGCAAACCTTCACACTGATTCTGTCTTACTCCCATACTCTCACACACACAAACACCATTCTTGAACTAAGAGCAGCAACACAAAACCGCTGCACATTTTTAGCCACAGTGCAACCAGGGCACAAGAAAAGGCTGAGGAGCGCACTGCCTTCCTGTGACTAAGAGCTTAACGAACACATAAGGGCACACGGTGGTGCAGACGGGTTTTGTTAATAATCCATTTACAGCTGCATGTTTGCCTTTATGGTCTGACAACGAGTCCCATCTCAGTACCTCCGATCAAAACGTCTAATGCATGTTAATGATGCACACAGTACTGTCACGTTTAAAACCCTTTGTCTGTTTTTGACTGGGGCTGATACTGCGGTATCGGATATCCATTTTGGCTTCACTTTTGTCGCTCTTGCACTGTTATCATGACAGAAATCGGTCTTTTCTAAAAGGTGGCCATCTCTGTACATCAATGTGTGACTGTTGCCTTACAAACCTCCTCGGCTGGTCAGTTGCTGGCTGCTGTTTATTGAAAATGCACGGTGGAACCATTGTGCATGGCTGGCAACTTGCACAGCGTGTCGGTGTATTCAGACCTCAGTTGACCTTTCTGCCCCTCTGCAGTGCTTCACGCCTCATGTTGTGGGCACCGGCACGCAGGCGATATTGCAGCTCCAGGGTACGGCCTTAACTCGGCAGACACTGCTGCTGCTTTTGTTATTTTGTTACAGGGGGCTGATTATGCAGCAGTGCTGCATAACCGGCCCCCAGTAATAAAAAAACGGCCCCTACTGATTCAAAACTGAGCCCCGCCCTTCCGGCCCACCGGGAAAACGCCCGGTGCCTGCTACGGCCGGTCTGGCCCTGCGTATGGGGGGGGTTATCTTTGCATGCTTTAAAGACCAACTGTTCAAGCCACAAGTTGCTATGTCTTGGGAGTCAGCTACGTTACACATGTATACATCTGCCAGACCTTAGGCTTGCCGACCGTCCTAGAAGATGCACAGTTGAATTGGACCAGCCTCACTACATCCTCTCCCCAACTATAACTAATCTTATATTTACTCTAGTTACATAATTTCCATGGCGTTTATATTGTGTACATGTTATTTTTAGGTAGAGTCTGGGCAGCGCATGCGCTGCTCTGCGAGGCATGCTGTTCAAGTATGGACTTGAAGCTCCGCCCACTCTCCGCCCATATTTTTCTTTAGCTTGTGTCACTGTCCTTTATAAACTGTGGCTTTTCATTGGTCTATAGGCTCAGTAGTCCCTCCTTAGTACTGCCTTGTCCCATCTTGTAACCTCCCATAAGGACTGGCCCTCTTACTTGTGTTGTTACTCGTTAGGCTTTAATTACAGCCTCCGAGAACTCTTTCTTTCAATAGTTTTCACCTGCCTGCTATTGCAGGCAAGGCACGCTCTCTCCTAACATTTATTATGATTTTTTTTCTAACAGCACGGCACGCCACAATGGCGGCCGCCCCTTTGTTTTAATTCCCGCGCCTAACGCAGCTGCATGTTTTTTTCCCTTTTGTTTTGTTTATAAGCGCCCCATACCAGCTTTCACATTAATGGAGGCCGCGCCCCTTTCTTTAGATGAGCTGCGTCTAAAGAAAGGTCCCCGACTGCTATTAAAGTGAAACCATGGAATGCACAAGCTGGTATTCTCCATTCCACCAAAAGAAATGTTTAATACTACTACAAACAATATCTTGGGTTTTATATAGTGCTAAATTAGAGCTGTAAATGGAAAATAATACTGATCCAGAGAATGATGTAGATCTTGGAAGTAGAAAGGGCTTAGTTGGCCTTGCCGGTATTCAAACCTGATTTGCTCATGCCAGACGTTAACATCAAGCGCTTACCAGTTGCCTAGAGGCACCATGTATTGTTTCGTAGACAACTTCCTTCATTTTGTCTTCTACTGAAAAGAATGAGAAGTTGAAGGGCATTTTACTGTAAGATCTCTGTATTTTCTCAAACAGAGATCAGTTCAAGATAGCTGCTCTAGGTCAAGGTCCATTCCACTGGAGAGAAGATTTGGTCTCTGACCTTTAATAGGCTTCCTTTCCCAGTTCCGTTTCAAGATGTTCCTGTGCAGCTATTAGTGATATAGTTTGAGTCACAGTAAGGTCGGGTTATGTCACTGTAGCCTCGTTTTGGCTTGACAGGTGTTCAGCGCATGCCAGTGGTGGCTTCTCATCTCAGAACATTGAAATTAAAGTGATCCTCTGTTTGATCAGTTTGCTCATAAAACGAAGAATTACTCCAGTCGCTTCAGGAGTCTATTAGTTTGTTTGAAAGTTTCTTTCAATAGAGAAATATTTGTGTTTGTGATATTTCTGTATGGTGAACCTAGCCAAAAGGCAGCAGAACGCTATATAGGGCCAACCACCATAAAGTCAATAAGTGGTAGGAGAGGTAGCTGTATTGTGATGGGTGAAGAGTCTGAATGATTAGTGCTCAGAATGGTAGCTGGTGCACCAGACACAAGGAAAGTTACCACCTTCCTCCTAATGTAGGATTTCTCCTATGTTTCTGGTGTCCCCTTTAGGTGTCCTGGTTGGCTCTGTTACAGAAGATGTCCCAAAGCTGCGATTGCCCACAGTATTTGAATCACGCTGCCTGTTTATCTGAAAGTGATACTTAGCCATTTTTTCTTTAGAATGGTTCTCCATTCTAAACCTTTCTCTAAACAATGATCTTTCTTGGTCTGCTTCCACTTTATGTCAAGCCTTCAGGTGTTAGTGCGCTCTCCCCAGTTCTTTTTAACATTACTTAAAATCTGCTTAGATATGAAGCCTGTTTGTTGGCATTTTTTTTTATTTACCTGAAGGTTTTCACAAAAACCAAAACATAAATAAAAGGCATTGTTATTCACAATGCCAATAGCTCAAACTTGCGTAAATGCGAGTCCTATTGCATTACAAATGCTTGTTTTGTAATATGGGTATCTGTGAATTTTGGACTCTAGCTCAGTAGGGACCGACGGACAAGTGGGGGAATGCTGAGTGGTAGGAAGTTTGTGGATCCCTGTGTTTTATGGAAGGTCACATTAAAGGAAAATGTGCTATTTTAGTGAAAGTTAGACATTTGCACAGCATAGTGGGTGATAAAATATTGTTGTTGTAGGATCCATGAGGCACACGACCCTGGACTCCTCGGATATCTAGTTTTCTGAAATGTCTGGGTTTGGTAGGTTTCCCTGGGTGGCCGCAGAGTCAGGGCCCAAACACCAGAGCTGCCCCTATTGCTGATTTCTCCACATTGCACTTTGGGGCCTTAGGTATCATGGGCGCTATACCCAGCCACACAAGTGGGGTATAATTTCTATCGGGGCAAATGGGTTATCACGGGTGGTAGGGATTTTGTGGATCCCTGTGGAAGTTTACATCACAGAAAATGGTGTCAACTTTACAGAAATACCTGGGTTTGGTACGTTTCCCCAGGTGTCAGCTGACACGAACCCGAAACATGGAGCCATTCAGCATAGAAGTAGCACCCTATTGGGACTTAGCCCCACTCTGCCGGCCATATCTAAAAAAATGAAAAAGAATCAAAATTTTCCATCTTGCCATAGGGGCAGGAATGCTGCTGTCTTCATAGAGGCAGAAAGACTTTTGCCCATTCTGGGGTAGGCGTATTGGCTCTATTCCAGAAGAGGTTATCCTAGCCTTTTGTTCATTTTGGTGTAATGTTGAAATGTGTCTGATGGTCTTTCTGTCATCCATTTATTTATTTACTTATTTGAAAAGTTTTATATAGTGCGAATGTGACCTTTGCGGGTATCCGAGCGCATTACAAGTAAATGAGGCAACGACTACAAATCCATAAACATAGTAAATGTACATACAGAATAAGAGAATAAAAAACTCAAGAAGCAGAATTCTGATGATCTATATAAGAAATCTTTTCATTAATACAAGTTTGACTTTTTTCTTAAAGGAGTTAGTAGAGGGGGTCAGTCTTATTTCTAGGGGTAGAGAGCTCCAGATTCTGGAGGCGATGCTAGAGAAAGGCACATGGGTAAATGGGCACATTTTGGGTAAATATCCTTAATCCACCTCCAGGTGACACCTGTTCTGGGGTGGAAGCAAGGCTGACCCTCTGACTTGACTTGGCTGACCCTTTGACCGTTATCCAACTACAGGCCCATCTCCCTCCTCCCATAACCATCCAATGTCTTAGAGAATCTTATCAACATCTGCCTAGGCAATACCAACAGACAAACCACAGCCTAGCCCCTTCATAATTTAGCTTCAGACCCAAACACAGCATTGACAAATCCCTCTTTGCAGCCATGGATGATATATGACTCATCATGCAGAAAGGTTTCACAGTAACCCTCATTCTCTGAATTTCAACCCCGTCTCCCAGGCATCCTCATCTAATGCTTCCACAAAGTTGGAATTTCGGGCTTGGTATTACAATGTATCAGCTGTTTCCTCTATGAACTCACCCAGTCAGCCAGCCTAGCCCTTTACCAATCTGACACTACCAATTTGATCTGCAGTCTACCAAGGCTCCTCCATGGGCCCTACCCTGTTCAACGAATACAGGCCGCTCCTCACCAGCATCATCCACTCCCACAGATTCAGCATCATCTCCTACAGTGATGATACACAGCTTATCCTCTCCCTTTCAGAAAACTCTCTCACCACCCAAGCTAACTGCTCCATCTGAATGTCCTCTGTAGCTGACTGGATGAGCAGGACCCGCGACAAAACCAAAGAAGTGGTATTTGGCAAAGGCACATCTCCCTGGTGCTTAGCTTGGTGACCCTATGAACTTCGACCCAGTCCCTGCCCTACAAAACCACCACAAGCGTGGGCATCATGGTCCACAGCCAAATCTCTATGTTCAACGAGGTCAACACGGCAGCATCTACTTGCTTCCACACCCTTGTACTGCTCTGAAATAAATCTTCAAATGGCTCCCTCTGGACACCCACAGATCCATCAGGCAAGCCCTCATCACCAGAAGCTGGACTACAGCACTGCCCTCTATGTAGACCTCACAACTTAACTTACCAGAAGATTAAAACTAGTTCAGTACACAGTCAACAGACTGATACTCAACCTTCCCCACTGTGCCCACATCTACAAACATCTCAACGACCTCCACTGGCTCCCTATGCGCACGTACTCTCTATTCAAACACCCCACACAAACCTACAAAGCTTTACACATCCAAAGTCTAGCCTACCTCAAAAACCACATCCCGTTTTACATGCCGTCCAGTCACCTCTGTTCGGCTATCCTACTCCTCACCCTCATCCTGCAAATACAGTGAGCCAAAGTAGGAGGCAGTGCATTCTCCTACATCGCTCCCAAAGTGTGGAACCAACTTCCGTACCACATCAATGTTGCCAGCTCCATCCTTGAATTCCATAAAAAACTGAAAACCTGGCTTTTTCAATAGACTCTTCTCAGAAATGTCTAGTTCTCTTTCCTTCTCTGGCACAAGGTTAACTTCAAGGGTGGTACTCATGCCCTAAAAATCGGTATAAACTTTATAAGATAACATAACATAGCATAGCATAGAATAGCATAGCATCACATAACATAGCATAGCATAGCATAACATAGCACAGCATAGCATAGCATAACATAACATAATATAGCATAATATAACATAACATAATATAGCATAACATAACTGCACAAGATTGAGAAGGCATTTGTCTTACAAATCAAAAAGTGACTCCAAATCATAACGGGCATGAACAATCAGTCTGAGCCAGCTGCAGAAGCAATTAACAAGAAATGGGATCAGGTCTCTTTAATATATGTGAAGAGCAAGACCATTTAGGGGACTTCATAAAGACAGCACCGACTCTGCTGTGGTTGTCAATCTGGTGTAGACCGAAGCGTCACTCAATAAAACGGTGATTGCTGATTGAACTTAGACAAAGCTTGCAACATTAAGTGGCTGTCCTATGTGAAAGCCCAATTGTAGTCAAATGGAGGGCTGGATTTTTTTGATAACCAACTGAAACTTAACTTGCCAGCCAGAGCTTCTGTTAAAGTTGACCTATTGGCTCTCCTGGCAAAGAAAAGAGCAGCAGCTGAGTGTGACAAGAGGACGGAGGAGGCCTGCACCTCATTAATAATAATAATAATAAAGGCATTTGTAGAGTGCACAGCTACCTCGACTGAGGTGTCCCGGCGCTAAATCGAACAACAACAGAGCAGTGCTGGCGCAGATCTAGTCTCTACGGCTGAACAGCCAGGTCTTCAAGGCCTTCCTAAATTCCAGTTCAGAGTGCATCATACGTAGTTGGAGAGGCAAGTCATTCCAGCATTTGGAAGTTCCCACCTCGAACGTTCTGCCCCCATTGTCACTTTAGCAAAGCGGGGGATGGAGAGTTAGCATTTATGGTTTGACCTCAGTGATGTGCCCTGCTGGTAAGGGCAAAGTCTCTTCCTCAGATAGTATGGGCCTTTGCCCTGGTAGGCTCGGAAAGCAAACGTAAGGGCCTTGAATTCAACTCTCTTGGCCACCAGGAGCCAATGGAGTTGTCTAAGGTGGGGGGAAATATGCTGACGGAGAAGTACCTTGCAGACCAGTCTAGCGGCCGCGTTTTGCACTATCTGTAGCCTATGGATCAGACCGCTAGGCAGACGCATACAGAGTCTGTTGGCGTAGTCGAGATGGGAGGTGACTTACGCATGCACTACAGTTTTACGAGCTATCTTCGGCAAGAAGAAGATGAATTTTCTAATAGTTTTCATCTTGCCAAAGCAGGCCGCAGTTACGTGCTGGACATGGGCAGAGAGGGATAAGTCATTGTCCCATTTGACTCAAAGATCCTTGACCGATTCCTGTGGTACAGGAGCAGATCCCAGTTCTGCCGGCCACCACAAGGCAGCCGGGGGTGGAACTGCTTGGTTAAAAAACAGAACCTCCTTCTTGTTGGTATTGAGCTTTAAGAAATTGCTGCTCCTCCAGACGGAAATGCTTTTTAGACAATCTCTGAAGGAGTCAAAGACTGATGCCGATACCCCACTGAAGGCGAACATCAATTGGGTGTCATCCTCATAGGATATCACCTTGATCCCGGTATTAGCAATGAGCTCCGCCAGTGGTGTCAGATAGATATTAAAGAGAAGTGGGCTCAGGGCCGGGCCCTGAGGCACCCCCCATCTTAACGGTTTTGCAGAAGAGGTGAAAGGGTGGAGAAAGACCTGTTGTTCTCGGCCATGAAGGTAAGACGCGATCCAGTCCAGCGCCGTCCCCCGGATGCCAATTTGCTTAAGACGATCTAGCAAGATGAGTGAGACACCGTGTCAAACGCTGCTGACAGGTCGAGGAGTACCAGCATGGCCGCAGAACCTCCATCCACCGCCCATCGAATGGAATCAGCCATCTCAATCAGAGCAGATTCAGTGCTGTAACCAGGGCGAAAGCCAGACTGGGAGTCATGCAGTAGCCTATTGGAATCAATGAAGGCAGCCAGCTGCTGGTGCGCTAATTTCTCTAGGATTTTTGCGGGGGCCGAGAGAGGAGAAATGGGCCTGAAATTACTGGTGACTTCAGGGTCAGCCTTAGGTTTCTTCAGTATGGGGAGAAGAAATGCATGTTTCCAGGCAGATGGAAAGACCCCTAGTCTGAATGAGGAGTTCCAGATGGCATTAAGGGGTGGAATAAGCCACTCTGCCAGTAAGCTGTATTGTCTCGCTGGCCAGGGATCACGAGGTGACCCGGATTTGCATTTCTGAAGTTTGGCCAGGGAAGCATCTACAGGAATCGCCGCAAACTCGGAAAACACCGGCTGGTTCTGGCTGTGGCCATGAGAGACATCCACCCCATTAGGGTGGGGAGCCGCAGGGGACGAAGCATAGATCTGACTCCTCACTCAGACCCCTAGTCTGAGTGAGGAGTTCCAGATGGCATTAAGAGGTGGATTAAGCCACTCTGCCAGTAAGCTGCATTGTCTCGCTGGCCAGGGATCACCAGGTGACCCGGATTTGCATTTCGGAAGTTCGGCCACACAAGAATCGCCGTAAACTCGGAAAACACCGGCTGGTTCTGGCTGTGGCCTTGAGAGACGTCCACCCCATTAGGGTGCGGAGCCGCAGGGAACGAAGCATAGATCTGAGAGATTTTCTCCTCAATGAAGTTTGAAAGACTGTTGCACATCTCCAATGAAGGAAAAACCGGGTGCAAAAGTGCAGAGGGGTTGGTGAAGGATTTCACGATCTTAAAAACTTCCCTAGAGGAGTTCTTAGCGCTGGCAATGCGATCGGCCAGGAAATCTCTTCTCTTAATAATGAGTAGTTTGCGGTATTCTTTCAGAGCTGCTCTATAACCAATTTTATCCTCCGTTGCATAGGATTTTCTCCACTTATGCTCCAGTCTTTTGCAGTCGCTTTTTTTAGCTCTATCTGCTGCAGTGGACCAGGGAGCTAGGAGAGAGGCAAGTGAATGCGCGAGGAAAGGTGAGCGTAGAGGCAGATTTAAAAACCCTAAGTTTGGTAAAAGACGCTGAGAAGCATATGGAGCCATATTTATATTATGTACTGCGTTATCAGAAGCACTATTTTGTAAGATTTCACCTCAATATGGCCCACCTACTGTTACCTTATCCTGCTAAGGCTTAATGCGACAAAGACCTTGTGCTTTGCCCTTGTGACTTAGGATCTATCAATTACTGTTGCTTTTTTTGTGACTTATGCAGGGCACCAAGGAAAATCATTCTAAGTCCTCTACTTAGAATCCTCAGCATCAGAATATGCTTTACAATACCTACAACTGTTACACTCGGATGCGGAGTGTCTCACAGTCCATAGGTTTATTGCCGCCACAGTAAGGCTGTGCAAACAAGTGGCCAAGTAATCGTAGTCCGATATAAACATCCGTACACCCATAGAAAGTATTTTTCCATCATGGTCTTTGTGTCTGATGTAGAGGCTATAAGTTGTATTTAATATTTACATTTGGTCTCTTACCTCTTCGCCTCCTGTACCCTTCTGTTAAATCCAAAAAACCCAAGAGACGATTTCTTCTCTGTTCCAAGAGGGTTGCAGCAGGTAGAACAGGGGTCTTCAAACTTTTCTGTAATGTGAGCTACTTATGTTCAATGAAACTTATCGGGAGCTACCAATATCCCTAGCTTTGTAACAGCGTCCACGTCAGACAATATTACATCAGTGGCCACCATTTGCAAGGTCACTACGAGCGATAACCTCAGTGCATCAGGCATGGTTACCAGCAGTAATGTAAGTAAAAAAGGCTTTTTCGTATATATGGAATGCCTTGACAAGGGTAATACATAACAGCCATAGCAGTAATGCCTCTGTTACCAAGGTAATACAATTTGTAAAAAGTAATCTCAATGCCACATGATTTATCACTCAAAAATCAGCTTTAAAAATATTTTGGAAATTCAGCCATTTTCCTTCGAATATCAGCTCATGAGTTTTGAAAATAAACTCATTTAATCTCTACATACTCTCAGATTTGGTATGCATATATTAATTCAACCAAGCAAAAGCTTCTAAGTTAGAAGGGTTGGCTGCACACAGGGGAGCTACCTACAGGTAGCTGGAGGGCTACCGATAGCTCACAAGCTACTCGTTGGAGAAGCTTGAGGTAGAATCATTGAGGATTTCACATTGCCTACTAAACACAACCCCCAGCATAATGTGTAAATATAATAGCCTGGTGCTGTCAGCAGCATCTGGTTTTGTGCACTTTCCGTATGATTTTACCGCATATGGTTTGTCTGCAGGAAGCAGGCCTATGTGGGAGTTTACACTGTCCATTAAATTTTATGAAAAATATGACCACCCCATGCCAGTGGCAGCTGCTGTCTATGTGTTTTCTACAGGTCCAATTTGGCGAGCAGTTTTATTAAGACTGTTTGAAGTTGCTACTTGCTACAGTTGCTTTCTGTGTATTTTGCATATGGTTTATTAGTGAATTATTTTTAATTTGCAGAACTGCTGACCATGACGTTATGGCATGGAGATTTTATTATATGAAGATTTTACATAGCGTTTGTAAATGAATTTGTTTATAATGTACTTTGCATATTATTTTATGCAGAACTGCTGACCATGGTGTTATAGCTCGGAGCCTTTATTATACGGAGATTTTTCACAGCTTTTATCAATGAATTTGCTTATAATGAACTCTGTGTATTCTTTTAACCAAACAAAGATTCTCTGGACTTGACTTGATGTGAAGAGCAGTGAAACATGCCCTGGACAGAGACAAGGAAGCGGAAAAAATTAATATTTGCAGTTTGAGGGAATGGTTGTATAGCGCTGCAGTGTCCACCCCTGTGCTGTGATCTTTTTGTTGAGAGAGCAGATGGAGTGGAACTTGGACAGAGGAGGATTCCATTCATTTAAGCATAACCAGGGCCACTGGGATTATGCGATTGTGCGATCGTGCATAATTATAGATTTGCCTCATTTGCCACATAATCTACCAGCTTCCGCATAATCTGCAGATTTTAACAAACCATTGTTTCTTGCTCAAACGGTTCAAGAGTTACTAAACAAGTATTCGACACGTGTTCCAGCGAGGTGGATGCCCTTTTCAAAATTTGACTGGTTTCTGTTGCTTGTTGCTAGATGTGGGTGTTAAACTGGTACTAATGAGGTGCAGCCAATACCCAAACAGTGTTACCAAGTTTATCAAGCATTTGCAATGCAATAGGTCTCGAATTCACACGGGTTTGAGTTTTTGGCATTGTAAATGAAAATGCCTTTTATTTATGTTTTGGGTTTTAAAACATAAATAAAAGGCATTGTCATTTACAATACTAATAGCATAAACTCTCGCAAATGCGAGACCTATTGCATTGCAATAAAGGGCCTTCTCGGCCGCTTGTTAGATTGTAAATATCAGAGGAAAAGACCGGCCTGCGACATCTTCAAAGTAGTGATAAATAGTGCAGTGAAGAAGATGTGCAAGTGTTGTAAATTACACAGACACAAAGTGTGAAGTGAAAGTTACATATGATCCGAGCTATAAACACTAACAAAGTGCTCCAACACCTTTCACTCTGTGATTACACTGTCGTGGCTTAGGAGGAAGAGTGGGAGGGGAGGCTATTTCCTGCCCTCTCCGTGATTTGAGTGTGCAGTGTGGCATTGCGTAATGTCATTGCTATCTTTAGCCTGATAAAAAACACTCCAGCTGTAGTAGGGCCCTGGCTTCACCTCCTTGTGCAGGGCGGGCTGTGCTTTATGGCAGGCATGGAGGGAGGGAGGGATGGTCTCGGCTGCAGCTCTGGCCTCGTACAGTGCCCCTGCTATTACTAGTGAGCAAGAGGCGCTGAGGTTGTGGTATTGGTATTGGTGGTGGTGATATTGGTGGTGGTGGTGTTGGTGGTGCTGGTATTGGTGGTGGTGGCGGCATTGGTGGTATTGGTGGTGGTGGTATTGGTGGTGGTGGTGGTATTGGTGGTGGCGATATTGGTATTGATGGTGGTGGTATTGGTATTAGTGGTGGTGGTAACGGTGGTGGTATTGGTGGTGGTGGTACTGGTATTGGTGGTGCTGGTATTGGTGGTGGCAGTATTGGTATTGGTGGTGGTGGTATTGGTGGTGGGTGGTGGTACTGATATTGGTGGTGGTGGTATTGGTGGTGGGGGTGGTATTGGTGGTGGTATTGGTGGTGGTGTTGGTATTGGTGGTGGTGGTATTGGTGGTGGTATTGGTATTGGTACTGGTGGTGATGGTATTGGTATTGGTATTGGTGGTGGTATTGGTGGTGGTGGTATTGGTGGTGGTGGTGGTATTGGTATTGGTGGTGATGGTATTTATTGGTTCTGGTATTGGTGGTGGGGTATTGGTGGTGGTGATGGTATTGGTGGTGATGGTATTGGTGGTGGTGATGGTATTGGTGGTGGTATTGGTGGTGGTGGTATTGGTGGTGGTATTGGTATTGGTACTGATGGTGATGGTGTTGGTGGTGGTGGTATTGGTGGTGGTGGTATTGGTGGTGGTGGTATTGGGGGTGGTATTGGTGGTGCTGGTATTGGTGGTGGTGGTATTGATGGTGGTGATATTGGTGGTGGTATTGGTGGTGGCATTGCTGGTGGTGGTGGCTTCAGCCCATTAGCACACAATTATGTGCTACCTGGAATTCACATGACTTAATTCGCTAATCATTTCTAAATCCATTTTACTTGGGGGATTGAAACAGACACAAGATAATGCCGGGTTAAAATGATTGAAAGCGGGCGCCCCTGTTATGGGGGCGGCCGTGCTGCTTAAAAAAACACAAGCGGTTTCAGCTGAAGGAGCGCATGTCCGGCCTGCAGTAAGAGAAACTCAATGAAGTAAATAGTGCTTACAGACTAAATAACAGGTCCCGTGTAACAACCGAAGTAAAGGGGCCAGTCGCCATGGGAGGGTACAAATGAAGACAAGGCCTTACTAAGGAGGGACTAACAAGACTATTAACGAATCCGAAGGCAGCATTTATGAAAGAGAATGACACAAGCCAATTAAAAATATGGGAGGAGAGTGGGCGTGGCTTCTCTCCCATACTCTACTACAGCAGTCTCGCAGAGCGAGTAGCGCATGTGCGCTGCCGCTAGGCTCGACCTAAAAATGACGAAATAATGAAGCAATACTGCTACAAAATAAGCTGCGTTATGCCACATAATTTGCTTTTTCGTGCTTCGTAATTTACTCAATCCTGTCATGTAATTTGGCTCTCTCCTGTCGCATAATTGCCCATTGCCCTACCCTGTTCCTATAGGCAAAGCAGCTGTTTGCAGAGTTGTCATTTTTTGGAACTGTTTGTTGTGCAATATTTAGTTCACCAAGGATGTTTAGTTCTTTTTGTTAATCTGCTATTCACAATGGTGATTTAAAAATTGGGAAACATTTCGTTGAGACTGGTTTTTGTCTTTCTGCTTCAGTGCATTTTCCTTCTTTTTGTTTAATTTTCCTATACTTTTTCTTTCACGTTTGGACAAAGTTGAAGGTGTTTTTTAATAATTTTTTTTAAGGCCTTTACGGACCTCCTCATGGAAATCATCACAGCCAAGGTTTCTCCAAACTCTACTGACATTTTCCTTGGCGACTTTAACTTGCATTGGAACGATCCTAATGACCCTCAGGTCAATGCCATCAGAGACTTCTTGGCTGATCAAGCCCTTATCCAAGCTTGCTCCCTCCCTACTCATTCAAAAGGTGCCACTCTAGACTGGATCATTGCCAAGGAATCAGCGGTCAAACTTATCTCTATTGACCCTTGGGATTGGTCCGACCACCACGCCATCACCTTCCTCCTGCCCAGCACCCATAAAACATGGACTCCTCAACCCGTGATTCCCAAACAATGGGTTAGAGACACCAAGAACCTCGACCACGAGAAACTGGCAGCGCGTTGTGAGTCCGACCTCCCCCCCCCTCAGTGCACCTCGGTCGACAACCTAGCGGATCATTACTCATCAACCATATCCGACATTCTCGATGACCTGGCACCACTAAAATTAAAAAGAACCCAGATTAAAGACAGAAATCCCTGGTTCAGCGGATCCCTCAACAAGGAGAGGAGATCCCTTCGACAGACTGAACGAATCTGGAAACAACACCCATCAGTAGCACATCTAAAACTTCTCCTCCAGGCCAGAAACGCCTACAATAAGAAAATCCTCAACACTAAAAAAGAATTCTTCAGAACTGAACTGGAGAATACCAAAAATCGACCTCGCAAGCTGTTCGACTTGGTCAAACACCAATCCAACAAACTAGCGAAAACCTCCAAAGAAACACCTAAACCCCTAATATCAAGCGAGGAATTCTCGTCCTTCTTCTGCAACAAAATCTCTGCCCTAGGAAATGAACTTAAATCCGCAACTCACCACCAAAATCAAATTCTGCCAGCTCCACCTCCTCTCTCTGCGTTGTCCTCCCAAACTTCACCCAAGAACCTTGCGCACTGGTCCAACTTTAGAATCTATGACGAATACTCTATCTCGAGAATTCTTGCCTCCTTAAAACCGAACAATCACTTTAATGATCCTCTCCCCTCTAACTGCCTAGCTGCCGCCTCTCAGGCTATCATCCCTTCCTGGACCTCAATAATCAACGCCTCCCTCTTACAGGGCTCAATTCCTGACTCGCTCAAGGCTGGCCAAGTTGTCCCCATCCTAAAAAAACCCACGCTGGACCCTGCCTCCGCTGAGAACTACAGACCCATATCCAACATCCCACTCCTTGCCAAAGTTCTGGAAAAATGTGTGCAACAGCAGCTAAGCCTACACATCAACAACTTTCACCTACTAGATGACTTCCAATCAGGGTTCATACCTGGACACAGCACGGAAACCACCCTCCTCCACATTGTGGATGACGCCCTCCAAGCCCTCGACCTAGGCGACACCTGTCTCCTAATCCTTCTAGACCTTTCCTCCGCCTTTGATACAGTTAACCACGAAATTCTCCTAGAACGCCTCAAACTCAGGATGGGGTTGGATGGCACCGTCCTTGAATGGTTTAGATCTTTCCTCCAAAACCGCTCACAGAGAGTCCTCATCAACGGTGATCTATCCGCCCCTCTCCGGTTTCGGTTGGAGTCCCTCAAGGATCAACCCTCTCCCCTACCCTCTTCAACCTTTACCTTGAACCTCTCACCGAGGTGCTTCGTGCCGCCAACATCTCCTACCTCATGTATGCCGACGATACACAGATCTACATAAAAATCTCTTCCCCTGAGGACATTTTCTCCCTGAACGAGGCCCTGAAGCTGACAGTCCATTGGCTCACCGCCAACCAGCTTAAACTCAACACAAATAAAACTGAATTTCTTCTGATCTCCCCACCCAAACCCAATCCTGACATCCAGGAATGGATCAAGACCATCACAGCACTAAACTGCCCTCCTACCATTGTTGACTCGGCGAAATCCCTTGGAATAACCCTTGACAGCAGCCTGAATATGCGTGGCCATATAAACTCGATGGCCAAAACGGCTAGATTCCACCTGAGCTACCTAAGAAACCTGAAATTGAAATTGAAATTTGTACTTGTAAAGCGCACCCATACCCCCAAAGGGGTGTCCAGGCGCTGTACGCATACCGCTGTGGAACCCTTCCTGGCTTTTCCCTGTGAAATGTCCACTCCTTGGCACCCCCAGGGTGAAGCCAGGCATCCCAGCGCTGTTGGGGCCGTTGTGGAGATTAAGCAAGCTATTGCCCAGAGTTGCAGAGTGGGACCCATGATTAGAATAGGCACCGAGGCGAGAATTATCAGGTCCGAGGAAATTGAGCCCAAGACCCGCCGAGGCGGGAATTGAACCCTGTTCCCGGGCCAGATCTCTGCATCAGGGTCTGCCGCTCTAACCATTGAGCCACACTTCTCCACAAAACGGCAACCCAGGCCCTAGTCATTTCCAGACTAGAATATGGATGCTCTACTCTGGCAGGGCTACCCAAGAGCTCTCTGGCCCCCTTGAAAGCCTGCCTCAACACCGCCGCCAGACTCCTAACGGGCACAAAGAAATTCGACCACATCACTCCTCACCTCAAAGCTCTGAACTGGCTTCCCCTTCAGGCCAGAATCCAATTTAAAGTGGCCTGCATTACTCACAAAGCTCTTTACTCCAATTCCCCTACTTTTCTCGCACAAAAACTCGTGGTATCTGGAGGGGCCAGAAACTCCCGATCTGCCAAAGACCTGCTGTTGCAACCAGCACGCTTCCGGAAGAAAAAAACCTACAATCGGGCCTTCTCTGGGGCCGCACCAAGAATTTGGAACTCTCTCCCACCCGCCATCAGAAGACTTCCGTCCTTGGCACACTTTAAGAAGGAGACCAAAACATTCTTAATGGGAAAATACCTCGTCTAATGAATACTTTACAATCACCTCATCGACATGTTCCACCCTCCACCTCGGCATCCATGGCCTCTATGGATGATACGTTTTTCTGCACTCTGGGCATCCCCCCAAGAGCTGAGACTGCGAGCCTTCTTGTATATTATATCCACTTTGTTTTTTTCCCCACATGTAGCTTTGACTTTAGACTGCGTGCTTGTATATTATATCCACTTGCTTTAAGTTTCTGGTTTTCTTCCCCACATGTAGCTTGGACTTTAGACTGCGTACTCCTCTTGTATAATGTATGCCCTATCTTTCCCAATTTGACGCCTCCCATCCTTAAGCGTTGTATTCCCCCCCCTTAATCATGTAAAGCGCTCTGATACCCTCACGGGTCTGGTTCGCGCTCTATAAAACTATAAAATAAAAATAAATAAGATAAAATAATAAATAACAGATAACGATACATTGTTCAGAGGTGCTCTTCTGGTTTTCCTCCAGTTAGTATTACAATTCGAGTTTGAGCGTTTCAGTTTGAAAGTTTAAGTGCTGCATGCTTCTCAGCGAGATGAACTATTAAACTAGTGTTGGCCTAAGTGTCTGGAGAGTCTAATATGGGCTTAGACAAGGGTTATTTGTCGGTGATACTTCTGCACTTGTTTTGAAGATGTAGCAGGTTGTTCATTTTTGAGAGCTTTACCTTCTTGAACCCTGGCACTAAAAGTCGATGGCAAAGTGGTAGGTTTTTCTAGAATAACCACACAGAAACACTCCTGAGGTGGCAAAGGAATTTGCTTCTGTGTATTTGCTAATATTAGTTGAATAATTGTATTTATATGTAAATCAACGTGGATGTGCACTATCCTAGAGTTTCAAGGGGAGATGTTCGTATTTCGCATTCATTTGATTGACATGCAGGTGCCTTTGCTTTGGGTCGCGTGTCCTCGCGATATTCACTGGTGGTCCTGCTTCCAGTTCGGAAGTGTTTTGGTATCCAGCAAAGGTCAGTCATTGCCAGTGATCCAGTTTACTCTCATTTTCAGAATGGCGGGGAGTCCTTGTCCCTGTTAATGTTCCATTAGCTACCTCTATAGAAAGGGGGGTGTTGGAGCTGGGAGGGCTGTTGAATGCAGATTGTTAATTGAAACCTGCTTCGGTGTCCACACTCCTTGAGCACAAAGCCTTTCCACCATTATGTGTTTCATTTTCACTCTAAAATGCAGGAATTATTAGACGCAAGTTCGCAATAGGTGATAAAGGTATTGACTGACTCTGGTCTGCTGTTGGTCATTGTTAGTGGGTGGCACAATCAAAGCTGCAGGCCCACTTGTAGTTTTGATTTACAGGCCCTGGTACACTCAGTGCACTTTGCTATGTACCACCCAGACACCTTCGCTCCACGGGGCAATGCCTTGCTGTTATTCCTCGTTATCGCCTCATTAGAACGGGAGGTAGCTCCCTCTCTGTCAGGGCGGCTAAGGCTTGGATTAGCCTGCCCTTCGAGCTTAGGAACATCCACGACCTTAGGCTGTTTAAAAGGCAGTTAAAAACCTTGCTTTTTAATTAATTTTCCAGCCGTGGTCCACGCCTCCCTGTCTCCTTTGAATTGGCTTTCGCGCCGGGACACTTTTGAGTATCCTTGCGCGCTATAAATGGCGGATAACATAACATAACTAGGGTCTTACCAGTAAATCAAATATGGCAATCATGGATAACCAATCATGTTCACAATTTACACAGAGAGCATATGCACTTTAGCACTGATTAGCAGTGCTAAAGTGCCCAGAGTCCCAAAACCAACAAAAAAAGGTCAGGAAAAAATAGGAGGAAGAAGCAAAAAGTTTGGGGATAACCCTGCAAAAAGGGCCAAGTCCAACAGTCATAAAAGAGTATTTACTTTCTGCACAAAGATTTTATTTTCAGTGTTGTTCCCAGTGGCTGGAGTAGCTGAAGTCTCAGTCTGAAGTTTGAAGCATGATATTAAGGGGCAGATTTACAAGCCCCTTGCGCCAATTTTGTGTCACTTTTAACATGGGAAAAGTGACGCAAAAGTGGCGCAAGGGGCTTGTAAATCTGCCCCTAAGTCTTTTGCTAATAAGGCTGTTCTGGCTCTTGTACTAATGACAGTAGAGAGGCTGCTTGTTTTATTTTTATTTTTATCTTGATAGACCCTGATTTTGTGGCCCACATTTTTAACATAGGATGAAGAAGGGCTGCTTTGAAATTTGTTGGTGAGGAAGAAATACTAGAGTCAATTCCTTGTTGTGATCAGTGGTTACCGGAGAGTCTTTTAAAATTCTCTTTTTCTTATTTTAGATTGGCTCTACTGTAAAACACGTTGTGGGATCATGTGTTTTGGCCCTTATGTCCTGTATAACTTTGTTGATGTTTTCTGAATTTTCTTAGTTGTTATGCCTCTGCTTAGTATTGAGCTTGTAAGTATTCTCAGATATTCAAGATGCATATTTCCCGCCATATTGCAGTGTCCCACGCTGCAGGGAGGCTAGGTTGGGAAAGCTGAGAACCCAAGCTAGGCCAATCTGGCTGCTCAGAGGAATGCAATCTGCAATAGGCAGTCAACCACGAAAGACAAAGTCCTTCGAGCTCCCCCCAAGCCTGCTACCCCTCACTCTAAACTCATCGAAGAATCCTCCGCAAGTGATGGGACCAGCTATAGGAGAAACGAAGAGAGAAAGAATGGTGAGGACACAGAGGAACAAGCTGGAACAGGCATAGACCTTGGCCCCCAGCCGCTTCTGCTGTGCTTGTACTGTGCCCTCTGCAGGTGTGCTTATACATGTGGGTGTTGTTAGTGATGTTCAGGATCCTCTGAGGGAGGCGGGATCAATTTCTGGCCCCTGCTCCCTCAAAAGGCGGAAAAGATGGCCAGGAGGTCTCTCTGTACCCACAGTGCATTGCAGGAAAGAGGGCGAGCAGCTACACGCCGGGAGTGCAAGCTAGGTGTTCCCATCAACTCCCATGGTTTTTGATGCATTCCCAGATTTACCAGAACTGGTAGACCTGGGAATATGCCAAAAGATACGCCTTCCCAGGAGAGGCATAACAAGGAGAAATTTCTTTATTTCTCCTTGTTACTTCCTCTTTCTATGTGTGATGCATTCTGCCACTTCCTGCACAAAAACAATCCTGCATGCAACACAGGCAACCTTGCACCACGGTGCAAGGCTGCCTGCGTTGGCGCTAGGCAGAGAAAATGGAACCAGCACAGGGAAAAAGGTAGGAATGCACCGTATTCTTTTAAATATGGTGCATTCCTGCTTTTTACCTGTCACACAGGGCAGCGCAGCAAGGTGACTTGCTGCGCTGTTTGACAATTTTCACAAATATCGCCCCGAGTTTGCAATCATTGATCAAGTTTCAATATTTCATTCCTTCCTCTGATTAGTTTAATAGAGCTTTTTTTATAAAGGGAGCTCAACTCGATTCTGTTAGCATTTGTACTTACTTTATTTTGGCATCTGGCCTAAAAAAGGACTTGAATCTGTTCTCATAGAAGTCTGCAGCAGGATGTTTGTTTAGTTAATTTGCATAGTTAGCCAAGCAATCTGGCATTGCATAAGACACATGATACAATAGGAAAAGCTGCATCCATGAGGACTGAAGACTAATATTGTAATGAGTCAAAAATTCAAACCAACTTTCATGATGGTTTCAATATTATGGTATGCCCTGACGATGACAAATTCACTATCATTACACATCGCAACACACATTATCACAAAGGGGATTTCAGTATCACTATACACCACATATAATCCTAATAGTTACTCATGCCATAACATCAGGTGTTCATCAAGACAACATACCTGCGGCCACCCTTCAATGAACTGGTACACCATCACATACCATTTCTTTGATTCAAAGATTTCATTATCATCGCACTGCATCCATGTGGTACTTCAAAGTGATGACACACCAGAAATATGAGGACTTCAATATGATCATACACTGACCCTGCAACACTTTCAGTATGATCATATAACATCTGTATAGCTTCTATCTGATGACACAACATCCATGTGATGGCTTCATCCTTGTGGTGTATACTATATAACACAGAAACCTGTGAGGCATGAAAGGCTGCAGCTGCAATAATGAAGGTTCTACCTGATTTCAAAGATGAAATCTAGCAATTGTTAAGTAAACAAAAAAATAGATCAAAATGTGTACTATTATGCTTTTAAGCTAAGTAAATATAACACTGGAAATATAATACTCTGTATTCTTATATAATTGATAACTACGTTTAAAAAACATGGAAAGGATTAGATGGCATTAAAACAACACCACATTTGGGTATAAAATATGCGGGTAGGCGTGCTATGTTTCCATTGAAGTGGTTGCCCTATCTGTTGATAGCATAAACTGTGTTAACATTACTTTGGTCAATTTTTTTAAATGATGTAAAAATCAGCACACCTATCATTTTTCAGACTTTAGAAGGCATTGCCTTGTGGGTTCTTGGGTTTATGGGTACAATGCAATCAAGTCCCCACAGCAAGAGTGTATTATCACATCTAGGTCCCTACAATGATAGTAACAAAATCCCTGGAGCCCAACTCCATGACTCTACACACTCCAAGCAGAAGTAAGCTGGAATATTGGGCAAGGCGTGTTGACACATTCCTTGAGCCCAATCCAGCCTCCATTAGAATACTCCCATGATGTTATGATCATAATATAAAAGGTGGACTTTTGTGCACTCTGTACCTCATCTACATCCCCAAGTCTACTTTATGGGTAACTGTTTTTGCCAGTGCTGAGGTACAACTTACAACTTGCTTAGCAAAAGATGTCTACTTGATTAATCTTCAGGCACTTTGCAGGTCAAACCAAGGTCTCATCCAGGGATAATACCTGCATGCCTGCTTTTAAAAAAATGTATGAATGATGCTCACCAGGTGGATTCAATTTTATTCCACTCAGAACAGGTTCGCATCAAATACACAGCAGCTGGCAAGCAGGTTCCAAACCTCAAAGCGGATTGGAATGTCACACTTAAATTGCCTCTAGTGTCTTCATTAATGCTGGCATGAGGCCTCACTGGAACAATCTCCAAGAGAGTAGACAGAGATGATGTCCACTGGACAGAAATTCGCAAGGGAAATTACTGTTTCAATTGAAACAGGCATCGGCAAGTTCAATAGGTCTCACCTTTGATATGAGGGTACTTACCCATTGACTTTGCTGCAGCATTCTCTATCTCCAAAAGCATTTGAAGATGTCCATCACGAAACAATTTGCCCTACACATGTGCAAGTACAATGTCTCTGCAAAAATAATAAAAATGATTAAATAAAACAGATAGAAGTGACATTGAAAGGGGTAGTTTGGAGATTATTAGGTTGCTTGGAATGTTGGTAGGGTGGTGGAAAGCTGCAAGAATGAGACCGTAGGAGCAGTGAAGTGGCTCTAAAAGAGAAGTAAAGAATAGACCCTCACATCAGTAGATGGATACAGCTCCTGCGAACAGAAATAATTTGAAGCATATATGCTCCAGCGGTGGAACAAACACAAGAATAGGTAAGAAAGACAGTTAAGCCATTTAATAAGGAACAGATAACTGAGATAGACAAGAAAGGCACCCAATCATGAGAGATAACCGAAACTCTAGTCTTTGTATTGTACTGTACACAATAGGTTTTTAACAATACATAGTGAAAACTGTCAGTAGGTGAGACCTAAAAAAGAAAATAATTTAAAACATCACCAGAAGTACTCCAAGTGGAAATTACACTTCTGCTCATATAATAATGTTGACATTAACACTAATTGCAATTTCATATTTTCTTGTTACTGCACCACATCATGTAACTGCTTCATTCTACTTTTTAACTCTAGTATTGTGAACTGAATGTGGTCATTATTCCAATATTGACTCAAATCCTGAAAGGAGAATGCACCACATATATAGTGAACCTGACCTTGTGAAGAGATTGATTCGATCTCTCCTCGTTCTTCTTTATACGCAATGGATTAGGCATGGATCCCACACTTTTTATCCATCACCCAAAAAATGGTGAAGTTTCCATTAAAAAATGAAGAGTAGTATGCTAACTCCAGGATGTAAAAGAACATAACTTATGTTATCCTAAGGGACCTGTATCTCTCTACATTGTCAGGGACCTCTGTCAAGGTAGTTCCTATCACTGTGTGAACGGTATGAAGGACAGTACCATTAGCCATGACAGACATCAGTCAATGTTTCAAAATTGTATTTGGTTTTAAAAAACAAACTCCCAAAGTGGGAGTTTGTTTTATAAAATTCAAAAATAATGGACCCTTCACCCTAAGAGTTTAAGGGTAATCTCCCAGGGTGAGGGGGGGCATTTTTTTTTTTGTCCCTCATCGCCATGTTTTTTTTGGTGGTTATGGACAGGACAACAGGGCATGACACCACCTGCCCTCAATAGGGTGGGTGATGTAATGCCTTTCTTCCAATGACCCATGCTCTGTTCAGCCATCAGACGAAATATTCTGCCAACATGGCCTTCGTCAACAGGTTCAAAGGTGAAGCAATCTTGTCTCACCTTTATTACATGCAGCCAACCATGTGCAGAGTACAACAAAGTCAAAACTGAGTAAGAGCAACTTACCAATCTTGCCAATACACTGCACACCCAGCACAAACATATATCACAATACCCATCAGACGCATCAACACCCTCAAGATCTTTATTTCCAGTAGGCACTGGAAGACAAAAAATACAACCTATCACCACCTTGCTTTGAAGATGTATGATCAACATCAAAACAGCATTTGTTCATACAATTAACAAAGTGTGTCACTCCCATGTACTTAGAAGAAGCTGGGAGAAACTTTGGGCTCTATTGGTCCACGTGAAACATCTGGTGGCAAAACTGGAAAAAGAAAGATCATTGAAGGAATATAAATAAATGGAAAAATACATGTTTGGTGTTGGTAAGAGAAAGTGTGAGAAACAGTAAATTAGGAATGTTCTAAAATTATAATTAGCACATATGTTTGTGCTAAGCATACACATATTTTTAAACAAACAAAATTATAATAAATAAAGTTCTTAATGTGACTCCTATCTTACAAAGGCTTAGACTCTTCATTTTAAAGGCTCTATAATTAAGAATGTTATGGGGGAGGGGAAACCCTACACAGCCCTTGCCTACCACCACCACCACTACCACCACCACTCACTGTTTGATAGTTCTCAACAAGGTTTTATGTTGAACAAGAGGGCAGACATGTACACATGCACCTCTCCCTTCTGCATTCACATTTTGCATATTTCGACCACCCTGGACAAACTTGCCCCTTTGAAAGACACAAAATAAAAAACAAAAAGTGAGACTATGAAAAAATGATAGAAGAGAGATGGGTGAATTGAAGTGGTCCCTCGCAAACCTGAACACAAATCCGCAGCTGACGAGGAGAAGATTTACTGAAAGGTAAATATGACAAACGACAGCAATACTACTACATCAATATTATTAAGAAAGAAAGAAGGTCTACCAGGCCAAATGCATTACCAAAGCAAATACCCATTAGAGAGATCTATCAATAAAAGCACCCTTCAATTAAGAGATTACAGTCCCTTCAGACAAGCTCCTAGGGCGGGGAATACAGGGTGACACACAGGGACATACATTTTGAATCATGTGCTCCCTCAATTAAGCTATTATCATGTTTTCTTATCCCTAAGGGCCAGGCTGATAGAGAACTGCCTTTTTAGTTGGGTCACTGCCACCCTCTATCCTGACCCCTAGTCTGGCATTTCGTCACTGACAAGGTGGTATGATGATTCATTTCCTTGGAAGGAAGATGCTGCTAGGGGTCTGCCTGCTTCACTAGGCTACTGATATTTTCATAGCATGTGCCTCTGGTTGGGGCTTTGTTTTTTTTTATAACATTGGGAGGGAGCAAATATAAATTATGTTTTTAATAGGTTTTATGGATTAATGGAATAAGCATGCAGGGAGTCTTGAGGATTGTTTGGTTAATTATGCTGCATCATGCTTATGATTTTAATTAACTAACAAACTATGTATTGAGTGATTGAATAAAAACACCTTATTTGCAAGATTGCGTTGAATGTATCACATTCCTATAGACTAAAATCACCTAACTTACTGACCCCCTGTTTCAAGAACTCAAAAACTCTGTCTCACCTCTACCCCATAACCCTCCTCAGCTGCAATTAGTAGACCCTGAGTACCTTCTAAGGATCAAAAAATACAAAATGTCGACAGAGCCCTCATCAACTAATGTCATTTCTACAAGCGTTCACGGCTAACATCATGTCAAGGACCCCTCTCCTCATCTGAATTGTTTATGTCCCCTTGAAGCCACCATGAACTACTGAACTCATTGAAGAGGCAATTGGCCAACCCTGTCATCTTTGTCACCTACCGCCTGTTATTTAGTTTTCTCTTGATAAAAGGAAGAGGGGTCATGTGGCGGCTTCATGAACATATAAATCTGAACTGCACCTGCTGGACATAGATCTGCGCCCAGGCCTGGGAGGGGGCACTGACTCTGCCTTGACTAATATTAGAATGAGCTATTATTCCCTCATGACAGAAAGATGAAAGGAGCCCTCATCCTCCAGACTCTATTTGCAGCACACAGTACCATGAACCACTACATTCTGCTGCAAATGCTTGGGTTTTTAGAGCACTGCAGTGGAGTGGATATTCTTTCTGTTACAAAAGCAGCCATCCATTTCAGAAAAGGTCAATGAAATCACCACCACACAGCCAGTTAGGTCTGAGTGTGAATTGGCAAAAGTAGCATAAAGGGATACTTTTACTCATCACTTTAAAAGTGACAGGTCCCATACCGCTGGCAAACCAATGGACCAGCTCTTCACACTATGAGCCACTGTCACACAGAATGCTAGATTCATGTTAATTCCACATTTCTTTTGTACATTTTCTATAATGCAGCAAATGAAAGATAGGACGTGTAATATTATAAATAAGTCTAGGGAGCAGCTAACGAGCAGGTGTCCAGGTATTCAATGCAAAGCATGTGGGAAGACCTTGGAGCATTGATACAGTGAGGTAAGGAGGAAACCACACATCACAAGACCTGGAGTACTCATTCGTCCATAACCACTTCAAACTGAGGCTATCTTACTTAAACAGCTAGGTTAAATCTCAGAATACAAGACAACAGTGTGTTTAAAATGTTTGCTAATAATAATAACAATAATAATAATAATAACAATAATGATACTAATATTACTACTACTACTAATAATAATAAAAATAATGATACAAAAACTTTGGTAGTCCTTTTATGATGAGCACAAAAACAATTTGACAGTATCAATGCACATATCTATGCATGTATGTAAGTATGCATGTAAGCATAGAGTACAGACCTATCTATGGATCAACGAAGCACCGTATTGATGAGAATTGGCATACATAAGTGGAACAGCGTGGGGTTGAGAAGTTATTGAAGTGATGCAGGGATCATCCTAGAGTTGTCACTAATGATCAGATCACATTATGTGCAGACTGGCATCCCACACAATAGTAACCCCACTGTGAGGGGGTCCTCAGCATCAAGCGTGACACAGGCTCAGGGGGCCACAGGCTCAGGGGGCCACAGGCTCAGGGAGCCCACCTATAAAACATGTGACGCGGACTCAGGGGGCCCTCCCACAAAACATGTAGGCTTACATGAGACCCCAAGTGAGGAGTCCTGGGCAGCCCTTACCGACCCCCTAAACATAGTGTAGACACTGAAGCCCAACCAGTGGGATTTGGCACAACAACAGCACCACTGGAATCAGTGTGAAGGACATGATAGGTCAATTCATGCATAAAGTCCCACATAAAAGAAGGCAGAGGGAGGCCTCTCAAGATGGGCTAATCATAGACAAGGCCATGACCCATGCGCAAACATATTCGGAGGTGCAGACTGGCATCCCACACAATAGTAACGTGGAGACCATACTACAGGGCATATGCTAAAACCGCACGGCACTAGAGCAGAAAGTTGATCCATACCATACATTTGGGTCTACTTAGAGTAGACCACAGAAAGCTTTTGGTCAGATTGGAGGATTATGAGGCCACTATTGCCTACATGTGACTAACGGTCTCCACCCTAAAACAACAGGAGGAGACCATGCTCCAAGACCTGCTAACACTGCAGGAGAGAGCAGCTGACATGGAGGGGCAGTCCTGCCACAATAATATCAGATTTGTTTGCTTGCCTGAGCTTGTGGAGGGCCCATTGGCAAAAATGATTTCTGAAATATTGGCTGCCGAAGGAAATGCCTCCTAACACATACTACAATTTTTTCACAGTCGAGAGGGCCCACAGAGTGACATCGTACCGGCTGCCTGTGGCCATGGCCCTGCGACTGATGGTGGCAAGACTGTTGAATTTTCGGGACCATGACAACATCCTACAGTGGGCACCTTCCCAGGGTCCCTGGGATTTTGATGTTCACAAAAAACTCAGAATACACATTTTCCCTAACTACACAACCCAGGTGCAGAAAGGGCAGCTTAGCTTCTCTGGTCCAAGTCAGGTGCTAAAAACTCCAGTAATACCCTATGGACTGTTCTACCTTGAGAAAATCAGAATAATGGTCAATAACAAGACACTCTTTTTTCCATGAGGACATTCAGGCTGAATACTGCCCAAAACATTTGGCCCAGACGAAAAAGCATGTGTCGGCCCCTGGGAGCCCAGAACAGGAAGCATACAGCGGAGGAGCAAGCGTTCCTGATCTCTGACTTACGAGCCCAGAGGGTCCCTTCTGACCTCAACAGACCAAGTGATGCAGACACAATTGAGGGAGACTCGGACACACTTGGATCAATTGGAGGACGGGTGTCCCCACTGCAAGGTCTTTCTGTCACTCCAAGAACAATGGATGGCTTGATCTAAGAATAAAATAATTGCATGGGTCGGTTCAGTGTTCTTCATGGCACACAGTATAAACCGGTTGGGCAGCCTCATGGAGCCACTTTCATCCTTCTCAGGGTGGAGAGGATTGAAAGCAGACTCACTCATTAAGGAGCACACCCCCAAAGAGACAAATGCAGATTCACACTTTTTTGGGTTTTGGATTGAATTGTTGTTTCTGTTTTTGATTGTTAAATATGGATGGACAAAGTATGTTATTCCTTGACTGGGACAGGGGGGGTGACACTTGCAAGGAACCACTCACATATTAAGATGGTGTAAGAAATTGGGTTCTTGGTTGACGGGTGTGAGCCCTAGTCAAGCAGCAACCATAATGTTTATCAGGGTGAGGTACAAGCCAACCCTAAATTAACCTGTGCTCAAACCTTGGGAAGTTTGGCTCAGAGCTGTCAGGTTTAAATCAGAGGATATAAGTATTTGTGCAACACTTTAAACAGCAACGTAATGAAAACACACCAAAAAAGGATCCAGCAACAGTTTAAAAACAAAGAGTAATTTTTAATTAGTAAAACAAGATAAAAACAACAAAGATTCAATCAGTTAAGCTGGAGTTATGCAATTTTAAAGATTTACAGAAAATAGCACCAAGAAGCACAAAATGCCAACTGTGGACATATGGTTGCGCAAGACCTGAACAAATTCATATGTTAACGCTGACCATGATGGAGCACAGGCCGGCTACAGGGACCCATTTAAGTCCGCTAAAGACAGTACCTTAAATCCTGGTGTGTGGTCTGTGCGGTGTTGCTTTGCGAGACTTTGCATCTTCCAGTGTCAGTTCTGATGAAGCAGTGTGGTGAGGCTTTGAGGAGCTTCAAATCACTTTGTGTCACTTGGACATAGCTTGGCAGCGCTCGGCATCATTTTGCATCGATAATGATGAGGCTGGCAGCTGTGCGGTGGGGATTTCTGGGGCATCGCATTGCTGCGGGTCGGTTCCGATGGGGACCAAAGCTGGGCTGGCAGAGCACCTTCAGGCCCACTTCCAAGGGTCCAGTACTGGGGTTGCACTACGAGGGAGAGCAGGACTCATAAATGGCAGAGTCCAGGTTCTGGGTACATGGTTGTTGGAAGCCTGTTGTGTTTTTCTACTGACAGCTTCCCTAGTGCGTCAGGTGTACATAGTAGGCTGTGTGGAAGGACTAACCTCTCTAATAACACCCCTCGACAGGGTGATAACCATGTGTAGTAGGGTGTGGACAGAAACTAGCCTCTTCGCTGTGACCAGAAGGGTCTGAGGAAAAATGGACCTCTCAACCAATCACAGGGCACCATTTATGAATTTGCACTCTCGCTGACCTTTTGCGAAACTTTTGCGGACCCAACCGTCTAGATATACAATAATTTTTTACCCATAATTTCTCAAACACAACTGAACGGATTCACACCAAATCAGAAAAAGCATTATCTGCAACCCAAGATCTAGCTTCCTTCCAATTTTGGTGTAATTCTTGTGAGCCCTGCCTTTCGATGGAAAATGCACGGGGATTTTGCAATGTGATACCCCCCTTTTTTCTCGACTCCCGCTTGACAGTTCAACCCGATACTTCCATGCACAAACTAGTCCAAAAATAACACATTTTTGGAATGTTTCGTGGAGATTTATCACATGGGGCCAAAGTTATTAGGAACACAAAAAACACTCCTACTATTGAACATACCCAATGTCAAATCTGTATACAACTGGCAGACAAAGTCAAAATAGTGGATGCCAAATCCAAAAGAACATTATCTGTATCAAACCTCTGACACACACTGAACCTACATTAAGAAATTAAGTTGATATCAGTAGAGAACTGAGTACTGTAAACAGTGCTTGCTCTATAGAGAGAGTTTACTTTATACCACACTGCTTGCAAACACTGAAACTTTTATAAGAACTACACCACAGACTATAAGAAATATCTTCTAAGAACAGTGCACACTCTATGCAACTGCTGTTGAAAAAAGACACAATTTGCTAAAAAATAACCAAGATCTGAAGGTGTTAAACATTCTACTACCTACAGTTATATTCCCTGGTTAGGCCCATGTAGCGAAGCAGCTTATTTCTTACATTGTCCTCACAAGTAACATTTTAAGCTGTGACCTTTTTCACATATTTACATGCAGAACAAATGTTGGATTACTTTCCCTGAAACTAAACTTGTTTACACATCTACCTTCACACAACATTATCACAACTCCCTGCACATTTTGGACAAGGTCTTGTTTCACACTATGTACAAATATCACCACTATCTTCATCCACGGGCGACAGGACTATCTACATATCTATAACATCCCTAATCTATAAGCACATCTCAAGGCTGCTTTCTATTATAAAAGATGAGCATCCCAATAGATTAGGAGAGGAGGCACGTCCACTGACACCGAAGGTTCTTGCATGCTGAGAAATCACCACACAGCAGTCTGACATCTTGTGAGGGGTGTTCAGTTCATGACCAAGACAGGCTCCTTCACTCTTTCGCATCAGGTAAAGGGGTTAGATCATCCCTTGCAGGGATTCTTGGCTTTACACCTACACACACTCTAGGTACACTTAGAGTAGGGTTCACATCATAGGAGTATGCTCAATTACTGCATTATGTTATATGCCTGCATATATACATTGTTTTTGCACCATGGTAGAACTTTACCTACTAATAACGCTTTTGGTGCTTGTAATCACATTTATCTGCTTCTGTCTACTAATCATCGCAGCACATGTATTTTATGCAAGAATAACATTGGTTCAATAAATATTTTTGAAAACGTCCCACTGTGTATTCTCTATATATTTCTCTGAGCCTAAGTTAGCATGAGTGACTGAGCGAAAGGTACTGCACAGTTTCCATGATCCCTGAGGGGAAAGGGTTGTCATGTTCAGTGGTTGCCAGAAACCATTCTCTCCCTGGTAGGTTAGGGGGGGCTTAAGGTGGCACTGTGAGCTGGCTGGTCTATAGGACAACATATCCTGCGGGGGTGCCCAGAATCAGTCTTGACAAAAACCAAGCCCCTAGTTTATGCTGTCCAAAAAATTAGCAGATTCTACAGATCAGTAGGAACTACACAACACTACACCTTTCATACTATGGTGAAAGCTTTACAGATAGCCCATCATCTGACGCAAAACAAGCACATGTACATAGGTTAGTACCTGGTACACACAGTCTTCTATGTTAAGTAGAAATTGTCGTACCAAGACAATTCTCTACAATAACTCAAGGCTGCTTACAGTACTTAGCATGTAATATGTAGATCTTTGCCCTGCTGAAAAACTTTTCTGCAGTACCAAAATACTTATGTAGAGCATAATTAACACAAGTCTACTGTCACCTGTATAAAATATTACTCTTTAATACAAATATTTATAATGTGTACACTACCTCTACACAGCTGTGGTGCATTAGGAGGACATGCATTTTCTAAATACTTACTCCCAATAGCTAGACCTAAACTGTACACATTTAAGTGAAAAAGTAATATGTTAATTATCTGCCTCAATCCAAACTATAAAACAAACAAGCACATTCATTGGATGATGTCATCTGTGATATCATAAATGATGTCATAGAGCATGTCATCAGTGATGTCATAAGTGAGGTAATCAGCAGTACATGGTGGGGGTGCAAGTTATAGTTAGTGCTGCTAAATATAACTAGTAAGTTGTGCTGTGTTTTGTTAGTTAACTATAACGTTACTTTAACCTTTGGTTTCCTTAGTGAATTTAGACCTCTCTCTCAGATGACAGGTGTACATGGTAGGGTGTGTGGAAGGACTGGCCTCACTGCTGAGATGTCTTTCTGTAAAGACAGGTGTGCATTGTAGGGTGTGGGGAGGGACTGGGTTTTCCTTTCAGACCTGTCTCTCAGATGACGGGTGTCCATAATAGGGTGTGTTATGGGACTGGTTTCCCTGGTGAGACCTCTCTCTGTGATGATGGGTGTGTATAGTAAGGTGTGGAGATGGACTGGCCTCTCCTTTCAGACCTCTCTCTCAGACAGGAAGGGGCGTGTTTGGCAGCGGAGTGCACCCGAGCGGCGGAGCAGCGGAGCGGCTGAGCGAACAGCGGAGCTACCGGGAGCCAGTATCTTGGAGACCTTGGAGACCCCTCTTGACAGCGGGAGGCGGGCGCCAGCGGAGCGTGGTATTCACCTGTGATCAGCTGAGACCGGAGCTACTGCGGTAACCGGAGCTCCCGCAGCAAGCGCAGCCGCCATCAGTTGGCGGCTGCAGTGAGAGCGTGCCCTAGGCATATCGCGGAGGCGGCCCGATTAGATCGGGTGCAGCCTGCGATTCTGCTGTGTGTGCCCCGCTTGCCTCCCACCCGCCATTCGCACTTCGCCATATCTCCCTCGGGGTTGTTTGTCTGCTCCCGCCGCCAACACGAGCTGCTCTCTACCTGCTGTCTACCTCAGCCACCGCCATCACCTTAGCTACCGCCACCGTCTCCACTGCTATTGTCGCCAACAACAAGGTGCCCACAGCTGATGTCCACTCCAGTCACCTGAGCTCGAATCAGATCCTGTGTGGGCGTGGCAAGGTGAGGTGAGGCGAGGCGAGGGACTTGCCGGAGCCACAGATCACAGCGGCCCGGATCCGGCCCCGGCTCCAATTTTGACCTGACCCGGCCCGGAGAAAATCACCAGGGGGTTACATTTTAATTAGCCAGAAGCAGTGACTGCGGGGGCCCCACATGAGAGCCCGGTAGAGCGGCGAGGCAGGATGCCGGAGATAGGCCTCGGCAGGCAAGTGCGAAGGTTTCAAGCTGGGGCGTCTGGAGCGGAAGCGTGAGAGCGCGGCCTCCCTTAGCGGCGGCCACGGAGTGAAGTGCCCGGTAGTGTCCGCAGAGGCAGCCCAACTAGGTTGGGTGAGGCTTGCGGCACCCCAGTGAGCCCTGCTATCGCGCCTCCCCGTAACCGGGCCTGGAATCTGCTCCCGCCCGGTGCCTGTCCACAGCTGCGGACATGTCCATCAACAAGGCCGCCAAGGGGGGGCGCCCGATCGGTCGAAGGTCCAGCCTAAGGGCCACCCAAAGGATGGGAATACATATGACCTGCGTAGATGGGCAAGGGCCAAGGTCCCCGTCTCCGCAGCAGGCAGCCCAGAGTGGACAAACCCGGGCGCTGGACACAGGGCCGACCAGCCCTCAGAGCGTTTCGATACCTCCATGGACACAACATCTCCTATATTCATACATGATGATGACTATGCTTTTAAGGGCCTAGAGCCTTGCACAGTCAAAACGCTTCTTGGAGCTACAACCGTAAAAGGCGAATCTCCAAGGGCCAGTATAACAACAGGTGGAGGGCTACTAGATCCAGCCCCCCCACCAATGGGGACAGAGTCATCCTCTCGTCGGCTCTCATCCACACTGCTCAGGGGGCGGACGAAAAGATCTTTGTCTTGGCACAACTTGGGAGCCTCTCCAGCTTTATTTGATCCACATACGACAAAACAGGCAGCAGACCAGGAAGAGGGCTTGGGCTTGGGAACAGCTGGGGGGACTTTGACCGGCACCAGTAGCCTGCACAATACTCCAATAATCTCGACGGTCACCTGCCTCATACCAAAAGAAGACATGGCCATCGCCGCTCCAACCCCGGGTATCACAGCTTATATTAGCAAAGAAGGGTCATGCATTACCATAGGATCTTCCCCTGAGCTTGACCTGGAGATAAGGGACTCTTTACATAGATCACCATCGCTCCTGCCATTCGAGCTCTCATGTGCTCAGGACAACTTGCTAAGATCAGTCAGCACATCCCTCTCCACTGCCATAAACATGTTATCATGGCAATCAGAGAAACTCGAACTGCAAATGGATACCCTGCAAATCATGGCATCTAAAATGGCAGAGATGGCCCAAAAAATTGACAAGTTGGCAGCAAATAGTGACAACCCCCATCTTCCCTCCCCTCTCCCCGATTGCCGATGCCCAGTCCTAATTGACAAACTGGCTTCGCTCCCGACGGTTCTCACCTTGCTGGTGGAGGAACTAAAGCTCAGTATAAGTACACACCCTGTCGCAGCTAGCACGGAGCTGTGTGCCAGGAGACACCCCCCAGTGGTCGGGGACGAAAATCTGGAGCCCATACAATTACATCAGCGGCCAACAACAATGGCAACTCAGCCCTCCCCTCCTGCACCTCTAGAGGGCTCGATGGGGGGGGGAGTAACCCTATAGGGGACACCACCCCCATTAACTCAGGGTCCACCAGTTGGTTGGAAGTTGCCCAGGCCGCTCCGCCAATAACATGGAGAGAGAAGAAACGCCTCAAAAAACAAAAGAAGCAAGCCAGGAGTCTAGCACTAAGAAATCGCCAGCGCAATATTATGGCCACCGAACAAACAAATGCAGCAGACAATCGGACAATTGAGCCGGGTAACAACCAGCCTTTTTTTCCAATATTTTGCAAGAAGTCCAACAGCAAATCCTCACCTGCCCTAATTTTCTCGAGCACGCAATTAATCAACCAGCCCTCAGTAGTGGATGCAGCGGCAGGGGACGGTTCTAAGAAGTCAAGGAGCCATACGCTTGGGGGTACAGACACAGTAGGGCTTGCGCCAACATTGAACCAGCGCAGACAGCCAGTACCCTTCACCTTAAAAGCCAGCAACGATGGGATGTCCGGCGCACATAGTGCCGATCCAGCAGGGAGGCTGTCGACCGGGAACATCGCAACCATCTGGCCCCCTACCTGGTCTCCAGTCTCTCCTACTAGAGCCCAGAACGACATCCAGAACCATACCAGGCATGGAGGACATTTAACAACTTGCCTGGGCAACGCACAAGGCCAACCAATGGGTCATCCCCTCCAGCCCAACGGCTGGTCTCCAACCTCCCCCACTAGCACCCAGAATGACACCAGGCACGGGGGAAATTTAACAACCTGCCCGGGCAATTCTCAAGGCCAACCAACGGGTAGTTTTCATCAGCCCAACGCCACCCCTACCAGAATTGAGCCCCCAAGATTAAAACAAAGGACGGAATTTGACCTTCCAGGCCTCCTGCAACCCCCCCAACCCAGGTCGATCCACGTGGGCACAACTCTCATCACACAACGGCCCTCCCACAATGCTGGGACACTCAGGCCCCCCATGGGAACTTTGGGAGGGGGCCCTTCGCCAAAAACAAGTATGATTCCAAGCTATACCTCAAAGGGCAATCATGATTCTCTTAATAGAACAAACATTTTGACACTTCTCCATCACACATAGACACTATCCCATATCACAACCGGGGACATTGTCAGGGTCCAAGTTGCCTCCCTGCCTTCACAACCTGGGAAGGAACAAACAATTGTAACTTGGGCCAATGCGGACACCGTCGACAGAGTCCTCACGGAAAAAGAACAATTTGCAGAATGGGGGATCGAAGTGTGGAGGTTGGAATAGGAAAAGTATCCATTTATCCTCCAGGCTCCTACAAAGAACCCCCCTACGGTTATCATACTGAAGGGGATTCATGGTGGGGAGGGCTCACTTGCACAAGCAAACTTGAACATTCAGTGCCGGGTCGACGGGACTTGCGGGGGGAGACATGTTATTTCTCCATATAATATCCCCCCCTTTTGTCCCCCACCCTCCCCAAACTTGGCCTATTGGGTCTGGGTCACTGCCAACTTGGCCAATAAATCTCAGGGCCTTATCAAGTAAGGGGTCCGGATCGTCAAAGGCCCGGCTCGCCTCAAGCAACAGCCCTGCTCAGCCCAGACACCCTTCTGATAACATCCAATCATTGAACATTATGACCTGGAACGTCGCAGGGATGACCAAGGTTCTGCAAAGTACTTTGGCGATCACGCACCTTGCAGGGGCTGATTTAATCTGCGTTCAAGAAACGTGGACAACCACGTCCATTCCAATAGGAGGTTATGCGGTATACTTTAAACCTGCAACCAAAGGCACTATATTTGGGAGACCTGCGGGGGGCATCTCCATATACATCAAACATGCCTTGAAAGTCCATTTTACAGAGATAAAGAACGTCTCGGACATGTTTCTGGCCGGGACCTTGAAAGGCCTTAATACGGACGAGGGCCCACTATCCCTACTCTTAATCAATGTATATTACAACCCTCACGGGCCGGCCCCCAAGGACAAGCTCATTCGGCTGATTGCTCAGATTGAGTCTTTGCTTATACAGTTCGCTCCTATGGAACCCATTATCCTTGGGGATCTTAACATGCATAAAATAGGAGAGGATGTACCAGACAGTAATCCCGCTGGGTGCGCTGGGAGATTTAACGCCTTCATGCAGGCATACAAACTAGCCACTACGCACTTTCTATCTACAAAGTCCAAGCCATGGGTATCTTACGCACCCACCTATAACAATCAGACCACTATAGACTATATTTTACTAGGTGAGAGGTTACAAAAACATATGCTAAACTTCGAAGTGCTTCCATGGAGTGAAAGTGACCACACCGCCTTAATTCTACATTTACCCATCACAGCGGACATCCGCTATACCCCCCGCTGCATCGGAGTGGCCCAGGGTGAAGAACAGCACAGGCTCCTCAGAAGGATCAAATGGGGGGCAAAGACAATCAACAAATTCGCCTCATGGAAAACAACATGGATCGGATGGCAGACCGGTCCTAATAACTGGGGTCGTATAGGGGAATGGGACAAACTCGCATATGCACTAGCCACACTGATGCGGGGGAACACCATATACAGTATCCCCCCAAACCCAACATATGCTCTGGGTCAAGCTCCAGCAATAAAGCAATGCGCAAAAAATCTAAAGGCCAAACGAAGGGCCTATCAAATAACCAGGTCAGAGACTGCCAAGAAGGAACTTAAATTAGCAGCAAAAAACCATTCACAACAGGTTTGGAAGGCAAAACGTGAACTCACAGAGGCGAAATGGGTGAAGATCTTTGACCTGTTGGGGCCGCGCAAATCCCAAGAATTTTGGCAATATCTAAACCAACTATTCCACGGGACCTCCAACAGAGAGAACCCTCTCGACGCAGCTACCTGGGTAGCCCATGTTAAAAGTCTGTATACTGAGGATCCGAATGGCACTTCGCAAAATAGTGCTACAACACCCAGGAAGGGACATGGAAACTTCGCAGTAGAGCCCGTTGTCCCTCCAGCCGCTTCAATTCTCCCAGGTAAAGGCGAGGTCTGTTTAATCCTAAAAAAGATATGCCGGAATGGAGCCCCCCGCCCCAGTGGTCTACCAGGCTCCCTTTTCAGGGATGATACAGACGTCTGTTCTGACACCCTGGCGCAGCTATATGCAGAATGCAGGCTCCTGGGGGACATCCCAGACTCTTGGAGGGGTTCACTGCTGCAACCAATATATAAAAAAGGGCCAAACACTGACCCTAGGAACTTCCGAATGATCGCCCTGTTGGACATCGAGGGCAAGGCCTATGCAAGTTCACTTTTGGTGGAATTAGTGGACTGGGTCAAGACGGAAGGTCTCCTGCCCTTTTATCAGACCGGGTTCAGACCAGGGGGCTCTACCGTGGATAACATTGTTGCCCTGTCATATCTAGTCCATCAAGCGGTGTCCCACTGTACCCCGCCGCTCTTTGCCTGCTTTATCGATTACTCAGCAGCCTTCAACGGGGTAGACCGTTCCATCCTTTGGCAGAAACTGGCACGTTGGAACATCAGTCCACCCTTACTACAAGCCATTAAATCACTATATTTGTGAACTTGGGTAAGGGTTAAACTTACCAGCCAGTTCGCCACAGAGAAAATTACCACGGATCGGGGGCTAAAACAGGGATGCGTCCTGGCCCCGATGCTCTTCAATTTGTACACTGCGGACATGGGCCGGGCTCTGTATGGAGCCACTTTAGCTACGCCCAGGATTGGCCTCACAAAGATACAGCTGCCAAAATAGGCCTCCAAAAAGCGCTTACGGCCCTTTCTGTATACAATGCTCAGAACAAGCTGGTTGCCAATCCAACCAAGTCCAACTAATCCAACCAAGTCCAGGCACGCTGACCCTGGACTGTGTCCAATCTTATAATTACCTTGGGGTTTGGATCAGCGAATCGGGCCGCCCACGGGTGCACCTCCACAAACTGCAGCAGAAGGGGAAAATGGTCACCTACGCACTTTGCAAACTATACACGACGTTGGACAGTCCATCAACAATGGCCATACAAAGAGTCTTGAGGGCTAAACTTTTACAGTCACTCAATTATGCGCAACAGGCATTCCCAGGGAAATTTGCGCAGGACCTGGAAAAAATACATTGTACCGCCAACAAAAAGCTATTCCGTCTACCAGCCTGCACCAGGAATACCTTAATTCGATTGGAATTTGATCTTAACTAACAAAAGCTAGAAGAGCTGGCGACTCTCTTGAAATACTTCTTTTTAACAACGGCGGCCCCTACACACTCTATGAAGGCTGTCTTAAAATCGATTTTTCTACAATCCAGCAACCCATCGTCTGCCTGTCTTGCTTTAGCCAAAGACCTTCTGCAGCTAGCTACAGAGAACTAGGACCCTAGCATAACCAACTACGCTATTATTAAAGCAACAATAAAAAATCAACTGCGTCTACGCTCTCGCACTCTGGATATGGAATCCTTGGCGGCAAGAGGTTTTCATGAGACTCAAAGTCTCCCACATATATGGACCAGTAGGAAACTTCATCTCGCGCAGGCCGTAGGGAGGCAAGCCCTACACAGGATGTTAGCGGCCAGACTACATCCTCTCCCTTTAAAAGAACTATATCCAACTGTGAATATAAGGCCGGGCATTAGGGAGTGCCGCTTCCGCAATTACAAATGAGAATCCCTGGCCCATATTCTATTTTGCTGTCCAGCCCTTCAGTCAGTTCGCAGAATCTACCTTAGACCGATCCTCCTCCAATTGGGCACTCGTACAGCAAAAGAGGCAGTCCAATAACTTTACACTTTGGACATTGTAAAGCACATGGCCAGCTTTGGGAAATTTGTTTACCATACCCGCATATTATTGAAGGGAAATTCTCCACATGCCGAGTGGGGTGCTCCCTTCGGGGTACTTTAAAAGGGAGGGCCTGGGCCGTGGATGCTTGGCCAATATCGAACCTCTGACTTGCTCTGCCCATCAAGGTTTTGTATAATTACCGTCTTATCTTATAAACAAAAAACAAATGGAGATTTTAATAATGTTTTGATCCAATATTTATTGTTTTGTACTTCGAAATGCTGCTCTCTTCCATTTTAAATATGTTGCATTTTGTAATGGTTTTGATTAACCGCACAAATAAAGTGAAAAACAAAAAAACCTCTCTCTCAGATTACTCTCTCTCAGATTACTGGTATGCATAGTAGGGTGTGGGGATCTCTCTCTCAGATGATGGGTGTGCATGGCATGCTGTTTCGATGAGCCTTAACTGTACTCACAACTCTTCTCAAACCAATAAGCATAAATAGTAGATTCTGATAAACACCACCTCCGGTAAGACTCCTTCATGCAGTAACAAGTGTGCATAGCAGAGTGTATTCAATCATCACCTGCTCCTTCCTACTTTTCATGATCCAGCGAAAGTCTTCTGAGACCATAAAATGTTTTTAAATGAAAGATTTAACCTTCTAATCATCACAGTACTTATATCTTACACACTTCCTCTCAAAAACAACAACCACAATATGCAGTCCTATTAATGGAGTGTTTTGAAAACTCTTCTACTCCTTTTTCTGATCCCGCGAGAGTCCCATGAGATCTTAAAAATTACTTAAAAACAATATGCATTAAGTATCTTCATTGTAGTTACCCTTTAGCCACCTCCTTTCTAAATCTAGGAAAACAGCAGGTCTTTCTGCTACCCTCTTATATAGTTTTTTTCTTTGCTTAAACCACACCTTCAACTTTTCATAGTGAACAGTAATGGCCACCATTGCATTTCTAACATTCCAACAACCAGCGTGCTCGCTCTCGCGAGACTCACAGGAGCCTTTCGTTCCTGCAAGTGCATGAAGGGTCATGAGAAAAACAGGCCTCTCAACCAATCTCAGGGCTCCATTTTTAGTTTTGTGCTCTATCGGGACGCTCACGGGACTCTCGTGAGCCCAACTGCCAAACTATACAATTATTTTTGACCCTTGATATCTCGAAAACTACTAAACAGATTTACACTAGATAATAAAAAGTACAATCTGTGGACTAATATATAGCTTCCTGCCACATTTGGTGTCAATCCGTTCAGCAGTTTTTGCTGTAGTCTTGTCTAAAGAAGTATTTTTGAAAATTCATGGAGATTTTACATTTTTGCCTCCCCCCTTTTTTTCTTGACCCCCCCGCTGGATGGGTCACCCCAAAGTATTCCAGGAAGCAGCTGAGGTAGATGCACTTATTGGGGAAAGTTTTATTAAGATTTGTTCAATGGGCCAAATGTATTAGCAAACCAAAAATCCACTGTGTATGGAAAAGCAAACCTAACTATAACTACCTTCTGGCGACCGTCAGTAGGTAATACATTGAGTACATTATCATTTAAGCCCCCGCAATGCACTAATTATGACTTCACATATTACATCACTCATGATATGGAATTTGAAGGTTTTTTAGTTCTTTATTTCCTTATTGTAACCTGTAACCTTTGAGAGTGGGTGTGTGAGTGGCTGTATGGATTGATGAGTGGGTGTGTGAGTGGCTGTATGGGTCTGTGAGTGGGTGTGTGAGTGGCTATATTGGTTTGTGAGTGACTGTAGGGGTCTGTGCGTGGATATTATATTGGCTGTATGAGTCTTCTATGAATGGGTGTGTGAGTGGCAGTATGGGTCGGTGAGTGGGTGTGTAAATGGTTTTGTGGGTGTGTGAGTGGCTGTGTGTGTATTTGAGTGGGTGTATGAGTTGCTGTATGGGTGAGTGAGTGAGTGTGTGAGTGGCTGTGTGTGTATTTGAGTGGGTGTATGAGTTGCTGTATGGGTGAGTGAGTGAGTGTGTGAGTGGCTGTATGGGTCTTTGATGGGTGTTTGAGTGGCTACATGTGTCTGTCAGTGGGTGTGTGAGTGGCTGTATGAGTCTGTGAATGGGTGTGTGAGTAACTGTATGTGTCAGTGATAGGTCAGGAGTGGTTGCATGGATCTGTAAGTATTGTATGGGTGTCTGAGTGGGTGTGTGAGTAGTTTTGGGTGTGTGAGCAGGTGTGTGCATGGTTTTGTTGTTCAGTGGGTGAGAGTGGGAGTGGCTGCATGCATCTGTGAGTGGGTGTGTGAGTAGGTGTGAGGGTGTGTGTGTGGGTTTGTGAGTGGCTGTATGGATCTATGCGTGGGTGTGTGATTGGCTGTATAGGTCTGTGAGTGGATGTGTGAGTGGCTGTATGGGTTGGTGAGTGGGTATGAGTGGTTTTTTGGGTGTGTGAGTGGATATATGGGTCTATGAGTGGGTGTATGAGTGGGTGTGTGAGTGCTTATGTGGGTGTGTGATTGACTGAATGGGTCTGTGATTGGGTGAATGAGTGGTTTTGTGGGTATATGAGTGACTGTATGAGTATGTGAGCAGCTGTGTGAATAGCAGTGTTGGTCTGTGAGTAGAAGCAAGAGTGGCTAAATGGGTGTGTGAGGGGGGTCTGAGTTGCTGGGTGGGTGTGTCAGTAGCTGTGTGAGTGAGCGGGCCAGAATAGAACATCACCTGCCCCTTTATACAACAAGAGTCCACAGTTTTACACAAAATGTCTACCCAAATGGAGTACTTTATACTGGTTAATTAGTAAGAGCAAACTCGTTGGATAAATGTCTAGTGCATATTCCTCACTTCAGCTGCATAATGTACCTTGAGGAAATGGCTCCAGTAACCTCCTGTGCATTTAATTTGAGCAGTGTGATTGTTCCTCAGTGTCTTCTTCCAGACATCTGTGATAACATGACTTCTCCTGTAAAGAAGATGACAAGACTACAAAAATGTGACTCTCTACCAAACAAGAGTACTTCCTCATAACTATATAAAGCAAGTGCTTTTTTTATTTGGTGGAGATCTCCTCAAATTGTTCGGCATCAAGAACGCATCACCAAAATCATCAGGAAATGCACTAGGGGGCCTTTTGGTAAGCTGTCCATCATCCTGGCAAAAAGCGGGAAGACCTTTGTATACTACTAAGATGAACAGGGCGTGACCAAATGAAAGGGGCGTCACCAAACGAATGAGGCTTTCAGGTGATTTTGCACATTTGCATTCTGGTATTAATTTAAAGGGAGAACCATGGGCTCTGCTCTCACCAGAAGAAAACAAGAAATAACCCACTGGTCACAGTCACTACAGATTGTGCTCCGATATTCACCTCCAGCAAGGATTTCGGGTCATTTTTCAATGTGCAATTGCAGAGAAAACACACTTACTTTGACTTTGCTAGGTCCAGGAATTTAGGATCATGTGTCCTTTATACAAGGGGAGGGGAGCCATGCAGCCACCCTCCCCAGGCTTATTGCAGCCGCGGGGACCCCATCCCTCAGGTCCCGGCCAAGAATTATTATGGAAAGGGGGTCATGTGGCCACCTCCCCGAGTGATTCCAGCCCAGGGGAACCCATCTCACAGGGTGCGGCCATTTGATGCTGGATGCCTTGGAGCCCACCCAGGCTGCACTGTTGGGGGCTGCATGGGGAGGCCCAATGCCCCTGAGGTCCCTGCTGGGTTCCTGCCACCAACAGGAGCCAGCATTGCTCCTGCACTCAGAGAGCAGAAACAATGCTGCTCCCTGCATGTGGGAGTAATTTTTTCATATGTTTTACCTCCCGCTTGGCAAAAAAACAGATGAAAAGTCCACACCCAGCGGGAAGGGACTGTTTTCCTTCAACATCCTGTTGGGAGCAGACTTACTGTTTTCTCTCACTTGCTGGGATCTATCAAAGCTCCCACCAAGTGAGAGCAAACAGCTATGTCCTGGAGTTGGGCACCCCGAGACATAGGCAGTTAACCTGGGGGGGGGTTGGCTCCAGGAGTGGGGTCGCACTGCCTCCCTCCTTTGTTATTCTAGGGCCTACCCCGGGATGTGGAAGCTCCTGGGGCAAAAACAGAGCAATGTTTTCATCCATCTCCCTGCATGCATATTTGATGAAAACCCCGCTTTCTGCAAACAGGAGCTGTTTGACAGCTCCCGCTTCCAGAAAGTGGAGTTATGTTTGCTGAAATTAAAAGCACTGTAGTTATGTTTGCTGTCAGCTCCCATCAGGCAAAAGCAAATGGCTACCTCCCGAGGAGGTAGCTGGAGCCAGCCATGGGGGGTGGAAGTCCTCAGGGCCATCCATGGCTCCACTATAGTAGTTAGTGCCCTGGAAGTGGCAGTCCCTGGGGCTTAAGGGCCCCCCGCATCAATGTATTGTTAAGTCCCGGGGGTTGGCTGTCCCCGGGGCTGCGGGGGAGGCTGTACAGGACCCCTCGCATTAATAGTAAATATTTTGCCCCAGGGAGTTGGCAGTACCTGGGCTGCAGGGGACCGTGAGGGCCCCCCCACATTAATTTAGCATAAATTGACCCAGGGAGGCGGTAGTCCATGGGGTGCGGGAGGCCCCAGCAGGCCTGCCTGTATACATATTTTTAAGTGCCCCAAGGGAGGTAGCGGTCCCCGGGGATCTGGGGGAGCCACGCGGGGCCCCTTCATTTATTTAGAGAGATGTGCCTTGGGGAGGTGGCGGTACTCAGGGAACAATCGGTGCTGCACGGGCACCGCTCGCATACATTACAAGCAGTGCCTCCGGGAGGTGGCAATCCTTGGGGTTTTCATAAGCCCTTGGAGGAGGGCCCCATGTGCCTCCTTCTATTTTTATGATATGCCCCCGGGATCCTGCCCAACCGGGTCCTAATTAAAAATAAGTGCAGGAGGCTGCACTTGTTTTTTTTTTATTTATCTCTCCCAAAAATTAGGGAAAATCAAGATTTTGCTGCAATTGTTTTTAAAAAAAAAAATGCTTTTTTGACCTGGTGTGGTCCCTCTGGGCCCCCAGGCCAAAGTTAGGAGGCCAGGGTATTTCTACCCTGCCCCCTTTACCCATTTATTTGTGTGACTTAGCTGAAGCCGAGTCTCAAGATAGCTGCCAGCACCTCCTTATTGAAGTATTGGCAGCCAATCAGAGCTCTGAATTTCACTGCAAAAGCTCATAATTTTTCATGATTAATCGTGAAGGATCCACATCCCTAGAGATACAAATTTGGATTTCCTTTAATTTCTCTAAAAGTACTGAAAGGATTCACACCAAATAACTGAAAGTGTGATCTGCATAAACCAAGTGTAATTCTGCTCAGCGGTTCAAGCTGCAGGTGAGACTAAAGACTTTTTTTACCCCCCTTTTTGTGGTCCCCGCTCGACGGTCACCCCAAAACTTTTCATCTACAACTAGAATCACCGCACACTTTTTGGGGAAAATTTTGTGAACTTTCGCCAAACGGCTCCCAGTAGGATATATATATATATATATATATATATATATATATATATATATATATATATATACATATATATATATATATATATATACATATATATATATATATATATATATATATATTATCTACTGGCGGTCGCCATTAGATAGTTATAGTTAGGACCTATTTTCCATAGGAAATCCGCAACATTCTATTTGAAATAACTCTTGCGTCGGTTGACGAATATTCGTGAAATTTTCAAACTTTATGGCCCGCTCCGGTCCGCTCCTACCCTGAAAGTTTCGGGGTGATTCGTCAAGCGGGGGCCGAGAAAAAAGGGGGGTCCCAAAACGTGTTTTCCCCATTCATTTTCCCATAGGAAACTTTAGCCACGGCTACAGCCCGAACTGCTGAACGGAATTACACCAAATTTGGCAAAGAGGTAGTTCTTGGTTCAGAAAGAACCCTTTTTGTTAAATGGTGTAAATCCGTTCAGTAGTTCCTGAGAAAATCAAAAGGAAAATCACATATATATCTATGGCCGCGTCGGATTCGCGAACCCTGAGCGCACCCTGCGCGCACCGCCTCGATCACGAGCTGCATGCTAATTGGCTGTCAACACTACAAATCAGGAAGTGTTGGCAGCCATTTTATGCCTCGGTAGAACCGAGTCACAGAAACAAGTGCGCAAAACGCACAAAGGGGGCAGGGTAGAAACACCCTGACCCCCTAGGTCTGCTCAGGGGGTCCCACAAGGACCCCCTGGGCAGAAAAAAGCATATATTTTTTTTTTAAACGGCGGGATGCGCTTAGGGTGCGCGGATCCCGCTGATTAAAAAAAAAACCACAAGAAACAAGTGTGCAAAACGCACAAAGGAGGCAGGGTAGAAATACCCTGACCCCCAGGTCTGCTCAGGGGGTCCCACAAGGACCCCCTGGGCAGACAAAAGCATAAAAAAAAAAAAAAATAATAAAAAAAAAACGATCGTGCTGCAGGCCCCGCCCCCTTCCTTTACCACTCTGCAAACACGCCCCCTGGCGCGTTTGCAGTGGGGGAACGAATTCCCCTTGAATACTGGGGGTCCCTGGGGGCCAACTAGCCCACCAGGAAGCTCCAGTATGCGCCAGGGGGCTGCGTTGCAGAGAGGTGTACAGAGGCCACACCCCTTTTTACACCTCTCTGCAACGCAGCTCTGTGGCGCTTTTTGGAGGTACATGGTGGGCTAGTTGGACTCCAGGGACCCTCAGGATTCAAAGGGACTTAATTCCCCAACTTAAAACGCGCCACGGGGCGCGTTTGCACAGTTGTGAAGGGAGGGGGCGGGGCTTAATGTGACATGTGTGCAAACAGGCCCCGTTGCGCGTTTTAAGATGGGGAATTAAATCCCCTTCAATCCTGAGGGTCCCTGGGGGCCAACTAGCCCACCAGGTACATCCAGAAAGCGCCACAGAGCTGCGTTGCAGAGAGGTGCAAAAAGGGGCGTGGCCTCTGAACACCTCTCTGCAACGCAGCTCTCTGGCGCATACTGGAGGTATCTGGTGGGCTTCTTGGCCCCTAGGGACCCTCAGGATTGAGGAGGATTTAATTCCCATCTTAAAACGCGCCACGGGGCCTGTTTGCAGACATGTCACCTGAAGCCCCGCCCCCTCCCTTCACCACTGTGCAAATATTCCTCTAAAATCAGCCGAACTACGAATTCCGATTTACTCACCTGTTATCAGGAGAGACCTCAGTGCTGCATCTTTGAGCCCAGTACTGATCCTGAAAAGTAATTTTAACCGTACTTACCAGTAACTTGAATTTCCTTCCATAGGATATCATTGCCTGCTTTTTGCTGAAAAAGTTTCTAAGTGTCGATTTTTGAAACATACAAATATTCCTCTAAAATCAGCAGAACTACAAATTCCGATTTACTCACCTGTTATCAGGAGAGACCTCAGTGCTGCATCTTTGATCCCAGAACTGATCCTGAAAAGTAATTCTAACCGTACTTACCAGTAACTTGAATTTCCTTCCATAGGCTAACATTGACTGGTTTCACTTGGAAATTCTTCTAAGTGTGGAGCTTTGGAACTTTATAATATTCCTCTCAAATCAGCCGAACTACGAATTCCGATTTACTCACCTGTTATCAGGAGAGACCTCAGTGCTGCACCTTTGAGCCCAGTACTGATCCTGAAATGTAATTTTAACCGTACTTACCAGTAACTTGAATTTCCTTCCATAGGCTAACATTGACTGGTTTCACTTGGAAATTCTTCTAAGTGTGGAGTTTTGGAACTTTATAATATTCCTCTAAAATCAGCCGAACTACGAATTCCGATTTACTCACCTGTTATCAGGAGAGAACCCAGTGCTGCATCTTTTAGCCCAGCACTGACCCTGAAAAGTAATTCTAACCGTATTTACCAGTAACTTGTATTTCCTTCCATAGGAATCCATTGTCTGGTTTTCAGCAGAAAAGTTTCAAAGTGTCGATTTTCACAAACTACAAATATTCCTTAAAAATCGCCTGTATGACTTAAACACATTATTTCAACTGTTTACAGGAGATGCACCAGTGCTGGATCCAGGATCCACCACTGAGTAAGAAAAAGTAACGATAACACTACTTACCTGCTAAGTGAATTTCCTCCCATAGGATAACATTGGTGATTCTATGTGAAAAAGTTTCTAAGTGTCAACTTTTAAAATACAATAATATTCCTTAAAAATCACTACTGTAACCAAAACGCTTTTACTCAACTGTTTACAGGACATGTCCCAGGACTGAATCTAGGATCCAGTCCTGTGGTTAGAAAAGTAATCCATAAAGTAACTAATTGCATTTAACTAGAAATTCACATTGAGCTCAATGTTGCATTGTGTTTGAAATTGTGTTGCCCATTGCAACAACTGTAACTACTGTACTTAAAAGTCTATTGCCTATTTGCAAAGTATTTAAACTAAAGTAATTCATTCTGAGAAAGTATATTTTGTAATGTAATGTATAATGTAATTACAATGTAATTTAAAAAATAAAATATCTAAAAATAAATAGTTTAAAAAAATGTAGTAAATCAGTACCAAAAAATAAATATAACAATTAACACATTTAAAAATTGTCATTTACGCAACCTTTGAAATTCACTGAAAAAAACCATAGGTTTCAGACATGTTATAGTTAGGAATTAGCATTTAAAAACCTTTGAAATTCACTGAAAAAATCATAGGTTTCAGGCACGTTATAGTTAGAAATTAGCATTTAAAAAACCTTACAAATTCACTGAAAAAACCATAGGTTTTAGGGACAGTTATAGTTAGTTGGACATTGCACTCATACAAAACCCGTGAAATTCCCCCATTATAGTTAGTTCAGCTAACTATAACTCGCGCCCCGCAATGCACTGCTGATGACGTCACATATTACATCACTCATGACATGGTCAGTGACATCACTGATGACATCACTGATGACATCTCAAATGACATCACTGATGACATCACTGATGACATCATCCACGTGATAATCTGATGCACCTCCTCACACCCTAATATAACCTTTGATACACCCACTCTAAATTACAGACTGCCATTCGCAAAACCATAGACACTCCAACACCAATAACTACATACCCACTCACTGATTCTTAGGTCTACACACACATCCACTCACTCACCCGTACAGTCACTCATACTTACGGTCACTCAGTACAGGACTATCATATGCACTCATACTCCTATATAGACACTCAAACACCGCCACTCATCCATAGAGGTACTCACACACCTAGTCAGTCATGCAAATAATTAAACACACTGCCATTTACTCACCTATACAGTTATACACACACCAGCTCACTTACTCATACAAATACTAGCACATTCTTACGCTCTTATACAATTACTGATACAAGCACACATTAATCCATACAGTCACTCTCACAATCACACACTCTCGCTTATAACTATTTATATACTCCAACACACATATATACTGCCTTTCACATATGTAGTTACTCACACATGTACCACTGGTACATACATTCAGTCACTAACACACTCTTACACACACTTACCCACCCATACAGTCTATCACAGATGCACTCTTGAAATCATCCACCCAGTGAATCACCCACTCACACATCTATGCACAGAGTCGCACACACCCCACCCACACAAACACTCAGGCACCCATACAGATACTCAGACAACCAATCAATAACTCATATAGACACTCATGTAGCTATTCAAAACCCATGCAGCCACTTACACAGCAACAGACAGACAGATACAGACATTCACCCAGTTTAGTCACTAACCCATGCATTCAGTAAGATACGTTTAATCACTCAGTTATAGAGTTAGTCACGCACCTACTAAATCATCCATACAGACACTTATACACCCACTCATTCTTCAATACGCCTTTCCCTATATATATTAAAAATATTTAAACTTTACAGAAACACACAGTCACTGGATGATGTCATCAGTGATGTCATTTGAGATGTCATCAGTGATGTCACTGACCATGTCATGAGTGATGTAATATGTGACGTCATCAGCAGTGCATTGTGAGGCGCGAGTTATAGTTAGCTGAACTAACTATAACGGGGGAATTTCACGGGTTTTGTACGAGTGCAATGTCCAACTAACTATAACTGTCCCTAAAACCTATGGTTTTTTCAGTGAATATATATATATATATATATATATATATATATATATATATATATATGCAGGAACAGGAGTTTGGAACTGAACATTGCCAAAACAAATTTATGGTGTTTGGGAAAGTGCGGGGGGACTACGTGAGATCAGGATTGCACAGGAATCTCTCGAATGGGTAAAAAAGTTTGATTACCTTGTGTTCAGACTGAGCGGCTCACTTAACTGGGAACAACAAGTAGATAAGAGTCACCTCGTCCTATGTCAGAGGTCCAAATCAATATTGAGATTCCACAAACGGTCATATACTCAATCCTTAACTCCAGCACTGGAAGTTTAACGTGCTAAGGCTCAAAGTGGAGCCTTGTACGGAGCAGAGATGTGGGGCCACACTAGTATAAACAAATTAGTGATCTGTGAAAATATTTTTGTCAGATCACTAATTTCAGTACCCATTACCACTCCATTGATTCCTTTGTTTTGTGACCTAGGGATGAAGAGAATTGGTGATATTACTTCATTGAAACCATTAATTTACTGGCTGCGTATGTGGACAACTCCACAGCTTTCTGATTATTGTAACTCCATGAGAGAGGTATTGATGACCAGCGGTGCCAAAAAATACTGTGGTTCAAACACATCGCAGATTGGTGTAAATCATTGAATATGTTGGATGTATGGGAATGCCCAGAGAAGGCAACCAGAGGTGATTTTCCGAGACTAAAAGCCAGGTACTGGGCGGTGGTGGGGGAGCGTTATGATACTAGATCAGCGAATGGCCACTTAACAACACAATTTTTAAATGCCAAGCAATGTCCGCGATTTGAACCTTTTTTGGATCAAATCACGCCTCCCCCTGCCAAAAGTTCATATGTAAGATTCAGATACGGCAATCTGCTCCTAAAGTCCCCGGAAATGAGGCCACAGGTTTATCAACAGATCTATGTCCTGCATGCGCTAGAGTGAAAGAGACCGAAGAACATGTACTCTTCTTTTGCCCTAATTACCATCTGATACACAGGAGGTGGGTAAGACCGATCTACTTAAATCTTGGAGCAAGCAATAACATATAACTTATAGAATTCTAAAAACGGACACATCAGAGCCATTAGCCTTTGCCGTCAGTCGATTTTTACTCTCCTTCTGGATAACTCGCCAGAATTTTTTATCTTAAAGCGCATTGAGAAAATAATCTCTCTCGACTGTGATATGTTGCCTAGTAGAATCAATGTACTCTATATTGTATATAAGCTTCTTTTTAATATCTCTGTATGTGGCTTGGCTCTTTAGCTGGGAGGTTGTTATATTGCAGTTCGCCTTTTATCCCTTTTAATCTACGTTCTTATCTTGATCTCTTTTTACTGCTTTGTAGCTTTTGAAATTTATTCTTCTGTTTTAGACTGCAAATTGATGCATTTTTTTATCTATGTATACTTTGATGGTTCAAACAACCGAATAAAGTTATATATGATGATGATATATATATATTTGTTCAATGAAAAAAACAGAGGTTTCAGGGACGTTGTAGTTAGTCTGACATTTCACTTGTACAAAACCAGATAAATTTGGCCATTATAGTTAGCTGAGCTAACTATAACTTGCGCCCCCGCAATGCACTGCTGATGCCACCACATATTACATCACTCATGACATGGTCAGTGACATCACTCATGACATCTCAAATGACGTCACTGATGACATCATCCAGTGACTGAGTGTTTCTAAAAAGTTTAAGAATGTTATATATATACACACCAAGATGTATTGAAGAATGATTTGGTGTATGAGTGTCTGAATGGATACTTTAGTAGGTGCGTGACTGACTGTATAAGTGAGTGACTAAACGTGTCTTAGTGAATGCATGGGTGATTGACTAATCTGTGTGAATGTCTGTATCAGTCTGTCAGTTGGTGTGTAAGTGAATGCATGGGTTGGTGAGTAGCTACATGAGTATCTATATGGGTTAATGATTGGTTGTCTGAGTACCTGTATGGGTGCCTGAGTGTCTCAGTGGGTGGGTGGGGGTGTGTGTGACTCCCTGCCTAGATATGTGAGTGGGTGATTGTGTGGGTATATGGGATCATGAGTGCATCTGTGAGGGGCTGTGTGGGTGAGTGATTGTGTCTATGGCTGTGTTGGCGAGTGAATGGATGTCTCAGTGGTATATGTGTGAGTAACTACATATGTGAAAGGCGGTATATGTGAGTGCTGGAGTATATAAGTGACTATATGTGAGAGTGAGTGATTGTGAGAGTGGCTATACGGATGAGTGTGTGCTTGTGTCAGTAATTACATACGACAGTAAGTATGTGTTAGTATCTGTATGAATAAGTAAGGTGGTGTGTGTATAACTGTATAGGTGAGTAAATGGCAGTGTGATTGAGCCTTTGGGTGACTGACTAGGTGTGTGAGTATCTCTGTGGGTGAGTGGCAGTATGTGAGTGTCTGTATGGGTGTATGAGTGCATATATCAGTGGCTGTATTGATGAGTGACCTGTATGGGTGACTGTATGGTTGAGTGAGTGGATGTGTGTAGATCTATGAATCAGTGACTGGGTATGTACTAACTGGTATTGGTGTGTCTATGGTTTCGTGTATGATAGTCTGTATTTTAGAGTGGGTGTATGAAAAGTTATATTAGGGTGTGAGGAGGTGCATCAGATATTAGGTGGGTGATGTCATTTGAGATGTCATCAGTGACGCCACTGACCATGTCATGAGTGATGTAATATGTGACGTCATCACTAGTGCATTGCCGGGGCGCGAGTTATAGTTAGCTCAGCTAACTATAACGGATTAATTTCTCTGGTTTTGTACAAGTGAAATGTCAGACTAACTATAACGTCCCTGAAACCTCTGTTTTTTTCAGTGAATTTCTAAGGTTTTTTAAATGCTAATTCCTAACTATAACGTCCTTGAAACCTGTGGTTTTTTCAGTGAATTTCTAAGGTTTTTAAATGCTTATTTCTAACTGTAAAGTAGTAGTCGCGTTTGCAGCGTGGTGCAGAAAGGGGGCAGGGCCTCTGACCAGCGCACAGGATTTCTGCTGCGTAGGACTTACAGGAGGGCTTCTTGGCCCCCAAAGTCCTTCAGGAGTAAAGGAGACTTCCTTCCCCGACCCGTAGTGTACCAGGAGGCATGTTTGCAGAGTGGTGGAGAAAGGGGGGCGCGGACTCCGAAGACCTCCTAGCAATCCCACTGTGTGGGACTTACTGGAGATAACAGGAGGGGTAGTTGGTCCCCAAGGACAACCTTGGGGTCCACCTACCCCTCCTATTACCTCCAGTAAGCCCCACACAGTAGCATTGGTAAGTTCTCATAGCAGGCCACGCTCCCTTTGCCCACCAGTCTTCAAACGCGCTCCCTGGCGTGCCCTTGGATGGGGATTAAAGTCCTTTTTGCTGCTTGGGGTCCTTAGGGGCCAACTAGCCTACCTGATACCTCCAGTAAGTCCCAGATAGTGGGATTGCTGAGATGTGGACACAGGCCACGCCCCCTTTCTCCACCACTCTGCAAATGCGCCTCCTGGCGCACTCTTGGATGGGGGATGAAGTCCCCTTGCCCCCTGAGGGTCCCTGGGGGCCAACTAGCCCTCCTGTTATCTCCACTAAGCCCCACAGAGCTGGATTGCTGAGAGTGGTCCGAGGAAGCGCCCCCTTTTTGCACCACTCTGCAAACGCGCCTCTTAGGGGGATGAAGTTCACTTTAGTCCTGAGGTCCTCAGGACACAAGAGGAGCTCATCACCCCACCAGCAGTGCGCCAAGAGGCGCGTTTGCACAGTGGTGTAAAAAGGGTCCCTGCCGCCTCAACGCCTCCTGAGGGAGCCAGCATTGCTTTTGGACAAAGGGAGCTGCAAACATACAGCTCCCTTTGCCCAAAAGCAAATCTGCTTCACTTCATGGAAGCAAGAGCAGTTTCTCTGCTCTCACTTCCATGAAGAGAAGCAGAAGTTTGGAGCAGACCTCCCGCCCTGCCATTGCAAACTGCAATGTCCCAGGGGTGGACTTCCGGGGACATTGCTGGAGCCGGCCCAGGGGTGTGGTGGTCCCCAGGGCCAAGGAGGTCTCCTGGAGGGGGCTGCACGGCCCCTCTCCCAACTTGAAAATAGCCCTGGGGAGGTGGTGGTACCCGGGGCCAGGGGTGCACAGCGGACCCCCATTTTAGAATAAAGAGGTCCCCGGGGCAGTGTGGGGGGCTTAAGCTCCCCACACATAATTTTTAAAGCTAGCCTCGGGTCGGTGGTGGTCTCTGAGGCTGTGGGGGGGCAAGAGCCCCCCCAAGATTTAAACATTGAAGCCCCGGGGAGGTGGCGGTCCCCGGAGTTTGAGTGGGCCCGCAAGGCCTCCCTACCCATTATTTTGAAATGCCCCGGGGAGGATGTGGTCCCCGGGGCAGCATGGTGGGCAGGAGCCCCCAAATGCTTTTTATAATTAAAAAGCTCTGAGGAGGTGGCGGTCGCTGGGGCTGCTGGGGCTGCTGGGGCTTCGCGGCCCCTGCATATACTGTCCACATCGCCCCCAGGACCTGGCCCACCCGTGGGCTTATTGAAACGAAGCGCGGGACACCGCCATTCATTTAAAAAAAAAAAAAATCAGCAGGATTCGCGTAGGGTCTGCAAATCCCGCCGAAAAATAAATACCAAAAGTGTTTTTTTTTGCCCTGGGGGTCAGGGTGTTTCTACCCTGCCCCCTTTTCTTCATTTGTAACCTTTTTTTTGTGACTAGGTTCAACGAGTCACAACATGGCTGCCAACACGTTCTGGTTTGAAGTGTTGGCAGCCAATCAGAGTCAAGCTCTTGATCGGGAGGGTTCAGAGATCCACCGAAGTGACCAGATACCAATATTTTTTTATTTTTGAATTTCTCAGGAACTACTTAACGGATTTACACCTTTTAAAGTAAAGAGTGCACTCTGGACAAAGAGCTACCTCTCTGCCAAATTTGGTGTAATTCCGATCAGCAAATCGGGCTGTAGCTGCGCCAAACGTTTCCTATGGAAATTAACAGGGAGCAAACGCGTTTTAGGACCCCCCTTTTTTCTCGGCTTCCGCTTGACGAATCACCCCAAAACTTTCAGGAGCTGATGGGAACGCCCCATTAGTTTTGAAAATTTTGCAAAGATTCTTCAACTGGCGCCAAAGATATTGGCAAAAGAAAAAACGCTTTTTGAATAGAAACAAGGTACTGACTATATCTACTTTATCTCAAGTCTTGAGACTTGACCACTGTGCACTATAACTAAATGCAACTGCAGTGTACTAATCAAACACAATCAATAAATACTTTTTCTTGATTAGTCGTTATGATATACAACTTATCTTTTCATGTAACACTATTATATTATACATATGAACAAAAATCCTTGTTTTACAACACCATCATGTTTATTCTATAGCATAAACACTTATTTAACATTTATATTTAGAACATATCCACTTTTTCATCCTTTCTTTTCTGCCCAATGCATTTCGGGGAAAGGCCCTTCTTCGGGGGCGCAAGTCTAAAAAAATAACACAAAGAACGAGTATATTGTCATACATGAAAAATGTGCAAGGAAATTTCTCAAAATAAGACAATTTACACTTCATAGAACAATCTTCATGCCTGTATCTCACATTCCTTATTAGGACCCATACAGGGAGACCTCCACATCGTAGAATAGAAAAGAAGAGACAAAAACATAAATGACAAAAGACAGGGTGAAAAAAAAAAAAAACGCTTAGACATTAAGTCTGGGTGCCCATTAGTGATATAAATAAAAACGAAACGTGCCCTTTTCCTCCACCATGTTGTGCTAGTGACATACCAAATTATGTGGTATACTCACTTCATAAACTATTCTGATCCGTAAAACACTATAGAGGAATTGAAAAATGGCAATTATCATACTGTGTAGACATTAACTTCTGTCCAAAACCTTAAATCTCCCAACCCCACTAACCTCCGATATGCTCTTGATCCTTCGCAGACTGTTCCTTAACGATAAAATCAATGTTCATCCAAGTCCTCAAATACTAAAGCAAAACCATGAAAGAACCATGTTAGATACTCCATTTCCAAAACCATGCCATCTCCAAGAGTGCTATCCCATCTCTCAAAGTCTCTCACCTTTCCATAATCCCAAATACGTGTCGTCCACTCGGCTTCACGGACCGCTATCTGGGCGAAGAAACCCATTTTTTATCTGCATCCTCACTCTCTATAACAGAGTCATAGGGAGACCATGTTAAGCTCGCTAAAACGAATTCCAGCATACCTTCGAAATGCTTTCTCTTCCCGCAAGACCGTTCACCTATTCAAAACGCGGAACACGCTGCGTCCTTTCTCCTTCATCCATTTAGTACAACACCCAATCTGCTGGATGTTCTAAGTTACCGATGTCCGCAGCCATACTTCAACGCTGCAAAACCGGATGTCAACTCTCCTAGACTACAAAAATCGATAACGGACTACTCTCACCGTTGACAATGTATATATACAGATATCTGTGTATATATATATATATATATACAGATATCTGTATATATATATATATAGGTATAGATATAGCTATAGATATATATGTATATAGATATATATATAGATATATCGATATTTACTGAAAAAAACACAGGTTACAGGAATGTTATAGTTAGTCTGACATTTCACTCGTACAAAACCAGAGAAATTCAGCCATTATAGGTAGCTGAGCGAACTATAAATCGTGCCCCAGAAATGCACTGCTGATGACGTCACATTACATCACTCATGACATGGTCAATGACATCACTGGTGACATCACTGATGACATCTCAAATGACATCACTGATGACATCATTCAGTGACTGAGTGTTTCTTAAAAGTTTAAGAATGTAATATATATATACACCAAGGTGTATTGAAGAATGAGTGACTGTATGGATGATTTAGTGGGTGCATGACTGACTGTATAAGTGAGTGATTAAACGTGTCTTAGTGAATGTATGGGTGAGTGACTAATCTGTGTTAATGTGTGTATCAGTCTGTCAGTTGGTGTGTAAGTGGCTGAATGGGTTGGTGAGTAGGTACATGAGTATCTATATGGGTTATTGATTAGTTTTCTGAGTATCTCTATGGGTGTCTGAATGTCTGTGTGGGTGGGTGAGGAGGTGTGTGACTCCCTGCACGGATGTATGTGAGGGTGAATCCCTGGGTGTATGGGTTCATGAGTATGTCTGTGAGGGACTGTATGGGTGAGTGAGTGTACATTTGGCTGTGTAGGTGAGTGAATGGATGTCTCAGTGGTATATTGGTGAGTAACTGCACATGTGAAAGGCAGTATACGTGATTGTTGGAGTATATGAGTGACGGTATGTGTGAGTGAGTGATTGTGAGAGTGGCTGTATGGGTGAGTATGTGCTTGTGTCAGCGACTGTATAGGAGAGTAAGAATTTGTTAGTATTTGTATGAGTAATAAGTGTGTGTGTTTCTGTATGGGTGAGTGAGTGGCTGTGTGATTGAGTGTGATTGAGTGTTTGGGTGAGTGAGCAGGTGTGTGAGTAGCTTGATGGGTCGCTGACAGTGTATGAGTGGCTGTATGGGTGTATGAGTGGATGTATCAGTGGCTATATTGGTGAGTGACTGGCTATATCAGTGCCTGTATGGGGGAGTGAGTGGATGTGTATGTAGACCTATGAATCAGTGAGTGGGTATGTATATAGTGGTATTGGTGTGTCAATAGTTTCAAGAATGGTAGTCTGAAATTTGGAGTGGGTGTATGAAAGGTTATATTGGGGTGTGAGTAGGTGCATCAGAGACTATGTGGACGATGTCATTGGTGGTGTCATTTGAGGTGTCATCAGTGATGTCATCAGTGGTGTCACTGACCATGTCATGAGTGATGAAATATGTGACTTTATCAGCAGTGCATTGTGGGGGTGCGAGTTATAGTTGGCTCAGCTAACTATAATGGCTGAATTTCTCTGGTTTTGTATGAGTGGAATGTCAGCCTAACTATAATGTTCCTTCAACCTGTGTTTTTTTCAGTGAATATCTAAGGTTTTTTAAATGCTAATTTCTAACTATAACGTCTCTGAAACCTGTGGTTTTTTCCAGTCAATTTCAAAGGTTTTTAAAATGCTAATTTCTACTTATAATGTCCCTGAAACCTGCGTTTTTCCAGTGAATTTCTAAGGTTTTTTAAATGCTAATTGCTAACTATAACGTCCCTGAAACCTGTTTTTTTAGTGAATATATATATATATATATATATTACCTACTGACGGTCGCCAGTAGGTAGTTATAGTTAGAACCTAGTTTCCATAGGAAAAGCATTTATTGATTTGCTAATAACTTTGATGTCGTTTGACGAATCTTCACGAAATTCTCCCAAAAAAAAGTCTATCCAGGTCAGCTCCTATCCGGAAAGTTTGGGGGTGATTCGTTAAGCAGGGGCTGAGAAAAAAGGGGGGTCCCAAAACGTGTTTTCCCCATGTTAATTTCCATAGGAAATTTTGCGACGGGCTACAGCCCGAAATGCTGAACGGAATTACCCCAAATTTGGCAAAAATTAATTTCCCATAGGAAAATTTGGGCAAGGCTACAGGCGAAACTACTGAACGGAATTACCCCAAATTTGGCAAAAAGGTAGTTCTTGGTTCAGAAAGCGACCTTTTGTAAAATGGTGCAAATCCGTTCAGTAGTTACTGTGAAAATCCCAAAAAAAATATCGATATCTATGGCCGCGGTGGAGTCGCGACCCCTCCCGACCACGAGCTTCATTCTAATTGGCTGTCAACACTCCAAACCAGGAAGTGTTGGCAGCCATCTTGTGACTCGGTAGAAGCGAGTCACCAGAAAACAGAGAAACAAAGATATAAAACAAGAGAAGGGGGCAGGGTAGAAACACCCTGGCCCCCTAGGCCTGCTCAGGGGGTCCCAGGAGGACCCCCAGCGCCCCAAAAAGCATTTTTTTTCAAAACAAATTTCGGTGCAATTCGCGCTGCGGTTGCGAATTCTGCCGAATTTTTTTTAAAACAATGAAGCGCCCGGGTGGGCTAGTTCCCGAGGGAATTTCTTAAAAAATAATAGCGGGGGCCCCAAGGGGCCCCCGCAGCCCCGGGGTACACCACCTCCCCGGGGATTCACTCATGTTGGGAGGGGGCCACGCGGCCCCCCTCCTGGAGCCCGTGATGGCCCTGGGGACCGTCACCTCCCAGGTCCGGCTCCTGCAGTGTCCCGGGGTGCCCACCCCTGGGACACTGCTGTTTACTGTGGCAGGGTGGGAGCCATGCAGCTCCCGCCCTGTCATAGCAAACTTGCTTTGGATTTTGGAAGCGAGAGCAGGGAAACCTGCTCTCTCTTCCAAAATCCAAAGCCTATTGCTTTTCCGCACGGGGAGCTGCATGTCAGCAGCTCCCCGTGTGGAAAAGCAATGCTGGCTCCCGCAGGAGGCGGGAAGCCAGCGGGACCGGTGGGGCATTGGCGCTCCTCCCACGGTCCCCAACGGATAGGGCCGGCCCCGTGGGATGGGGTCTCTGGGGCTAGAAGTGGCCCGGGAGGGGGGCCACGCGGCCCCCCCCAAAAATAAATAAATAAATAAAGGCCGGCCCCGGGGGATGGGGTCCCCGGGGCCAATAGAGGCCTCAGGAGGAGGGCCACTCAGCTCCTCCTCCTTAAAAAAAAATATATATGTGGCCATGCCCCGGGAGATGGGGTCCCCAGGGCCGGAATTGGCCATGGGAGGGGGGCCGACGCCGCCCTCTTTTCATTTTTTTTTTTTTAAATAATGAACATGTGGGCATGCTTTGGGGGATGGGGTCCCCGAGGCGAATGTAAATTAGTGAAAGTGGACTTTTTTTTGTAAAATAAAAAATTGAGTCGCGACTCTAGCGCGGCTCTCAGCGTGGCCCCCCGTGTGAAAGCGATGGGTGCGCGGCTCTCAGAGCGGCACTTGAGTACTTCTTAAGTCTTTCAGACACTGAGGGGTATAATCTCAAGGACACATCGCCGAGTTAACGGCACTTTATCGCAACCAAAATGGTAATACATTTAACGCACCATTCACAAGCTGGAGCAAACAGCCCATATCACCAGTTTACCAGCAATAGCAGCCTCAAAAAGCATCGTCACGGATAACCCCGGCAAATATTGCTAATGAGATGTAGAGTAGGCGTTCCCGTGCAAAAAGCAGCAGACACATCACTTCGCAAGTTTCTCAACCACCAGCAAGATCGTCGAAGAGAGTTCAAAACAGGCGATAAGGTGAGTTAGTAGCAGGAAGTTTACACCTGCTCTGACCTGGTGTAAAGTCGGACTACAACCTGCAACATGAAAGGGAGCCCAGCCCAGAGCCACACCTGAATGACAACAGATGCAATGGAGCCAACGATCATGCAGCTCGGACACCCAACACTGCTCCGCCACCCCCCGCCACCACCCCTTGTCCGCCACCCCTCCCTCACCCCCCCCACAAAGATGCATGTGAGGTTGGACAAATAAGAATCTCAGTCATCTATGGATTTACATATAAAACATTTTATTTAAACAAAACAACAAAATAAAAGTAGGTACAGGCATGGCGTGTCATCCCTCGACAATTTGTGAATCACAGCCTGCAAGATAAAAAGAAAGATAAGATTGTGCATCATGCGCCCATCAAAGGAGAGAGAGAGAGAGAAAGAGTGAGAGAGAGGAGGAGAGAGAGAAAGAAAGAAAGAAAGAAAGAAAGAAAGAGTGAGAGAGAGAGGAAGACAGAGAAAGAGTGAGAGAGAGAGGAAGATAGAGAGAAAGAGAGAAAGAGTGAGATACAAGGAAGAGAGAGAGAAAGAGAGAAAGAGTGTGAGAGAGAGGAAGAGAGAGAGAAAGAGCGAGACAGAGAGGAAGAAAGAGAGAAAGAGTAAGAATGAGAGAGAGGAAGAGACAGAGAAAGAGAGAAAGATTGTGAGAGTGAGAAAGGAAGAGAAAGAGAGTGAGAGAGAGAGAAAGAGTGTGAGTGACAGAAAGGAAGAGATGGAGAGGGAGAGTGAGTGCTGACACTGTAGAGAAAATGCTCACAGCTCACCTTTCTGCCACCGGTGTGTTACCAACCACATGCCGGGACATAGTGCAGCCCTCAAGCTTAGTCATCTGAAACATAGTATAGGATCAGTAATGGCAGAGTACATACAACTGCACACGCCTAATTCTCTGTTCCGCCCCTGCACACCCAGGCTGCTGCAACCCATCGACTGAGAGGTGTATGTCCGCCCCTGCTCACTCAGGCTGCTGCACCCCATCGACTCCCGCCACCCAGAGGTGTCTGCCCGCCTCTGCGCACCCAGGCTGCTGCACCCCATCCACTCCCACTACCCGGAGGTGACTGCCCGTTCCTGCGCACCCAGACTGCTGCACCCCATCCACTCCCACTGCCTAGAGGTGTCTGCCCGCTCCTGCGCACCCAGGCTGCTGCACCCATCCATTCCCACTGCTTGGAGGTGTCTGCCTGCTCTTGTGCACCCAGGCTGCTGCACACTATCCACTCCCACCACCCAGAGGTGACTGCCTGCTGCTGCGGAAACAAGCCTCTCTGCTCACCTTCCGCCACCGGCGTGTGTCTAAGAGGGTCCACCACATGCCGAAGCAACCTCCTCAGCCATTGCGTACATGCGGTTAAGCCGAGCTCACAATTCAGACTGGGTCTTGATTGCCAGGATGGTGTATCAAGGCCACGCATCATCGCAGGCTGCACACGTGCTCAGTTCTGGTGGCACTAACTCAGTGGAACTGAAGTCATCACCACGTGGCGGGAGGTCCATGTCGGGGGGGTCGTCAATCTGTGAATCACAGCCTGCTAGACAAAAAGCAAGATAAGATTGTGCGTCATGCGTCCATCAAAGGAGAGAGAGAGAGAGAGAGAGAAAGAGTGAGAGAGAGGAAGAGAGAGAGAAAGAAAGAAAGAAAGAGTGAGAGGAAGAAAGAGAGAAAGAGTGAGAGAGAGAGAGGAAAAGAGAGAGAAACAGTGAGAGAGAGGAAGAGAGAGAGAAAGAGAGAAACAGTGTGAGAAAGAGGAAGAGAGAAACATAGGAAGAGTGAGAGAGAGAGAAAGAGAGAGAGAAAGAGTGAGAGAGAGAGGAAGAGAGAGAGAAAGAGAAAAACACTGTGAGAGAGAGGAAGAGATAGAGTGAGAGAGAGAGGAAGAGAGAGAGAAAGAGTGTGAGGGAGAGAAAGGAAGAGATGGAGAGGGACAGTGAGTGCCCACGCTGTGGACAAAACCCTCACAGCTCACCTTTCCATCACCGGTGTGTCTCCAACCACGTGCCGGGACATAGTGGAGCCCTCAAGCTTACTCATCTGAAACGTAGTATGGAATCAGTAATGGCAGAGTACATACAACTGTACACATGTAATTCTCTGTTTCGCCCCTGCGCACCCAGGCTGCTGCACCCCATCGACTCCCACCGCCCAGAGGTATCTGCCCGCCTCTGCGCACCCAGGCTGCTGTACCCCATCCACTCCCACTGCCCAGAGGTGTCTGCCCGCTGCTGTGCACCCAGGCTGCTGCACCCCATCCAGTCCCATTGCCCGGATGGATTTACACAAAACAACAAAATAAAAGTAGGTACAGGTATGGCGTATCATCCCTCGACAATTTGTGAATCACAGCCTGCAAGACAAAAAGAAAGATAAGATTGTGCGTCATGCGTCCATCAAAGGAGAGAGAGAGAGAGAAAGTGAGAAAGAGTGAGAGAGAGGAAGAGAGAGAGAAAGAAAGAAAGAGTGAGACATAGCGGAAGACAGAGAAAGAGAGAAAGAGTGAGAGAGAGAAAGAAAGAGAGAAAGAGTGAGATACAAGGAAGAGAGAGAGAAAGAGAGAAACAGTGTGAGAGAGAAGAAGAGAGAGAGAGAAAGAGTGAGACAGAGAGGAAGAGAGAGAGAAAGAAAGAATGAGAGAGAGAGGAAGAGACATAGAAAGAGAGAAAGTGTGTGAGAGAGAGAAAGGAAGAGATAGAGAGTGAGAGAGAGAGAAAGAGTGTGAGTGACAGAAAGGAAGAGATGGAGAGGGGGAGAGTGAGTGTTGACACTGTGGAGTAAATCCTCATAGCTCACCTTTCTGCCACCGGTGTGTCTCCAACCACGTGCCGGGACATAGTGCAGTCTTCAAGTTTAGGCATCTGAAACATAGTATGGAATCAGTAATGGCAAAGTACATACAACTGCACATGCCTAATTCTCTGTTTCGCCCCTGCGCACCCAGGCTGCTGCAACCCCATCGACTCCCGCCGCCCAGAGGTGTCTGTCCGCCCCTGCGCACTCAGGCTGCTGCACCCCATCGACTCCTGCCGCCCAGAGGTGTCTCCCTGCCTCTGCGCACCCAGGCTGCTGTACCCCATCCTCTCCCACTGCCCAGAGGTGTCTGCCCACTGCTGTGCACCCAGGCTGCTGTACCCCATCCACTCCCACTGCCCAGAGGTGTCTGCCCGCTGCTGTGCACCCAGGCTGCTGCACCCCATCCAGTCCCATTGCCCAGGATTTACACAAAACAACAAAATAAAAGTAGGTACAGGTATGGCGTATCATCCCTCGACAATTTGTGAATCACAGCCTGCAAGACAAAAAGAAAGATAAGATTGTGCGTCATGCGTCCATCAAAGGAGAGAGAGAGAGAGAAAGTGAGAAAGAGTGAGAGAGAGGAAGAGAGAGAGAAAGAAAGAAAGAGTGAGACATAGCGGAAGACAGAGAAAGAGAGAAAGAGTGAGAGAGAGAGAGAAAGAAAGAGAGAAAGAGTGAGATACAAGGAAGAGAGAGAGAAAGAGAGAAACAGTGTGAGAGAGAAGAAGAGAGAGAGAGAAAGAGTGAGACAGAGAGGAAGAGAGAGAGAAAGAAAGAATGAGAGAGAGAGGAAGAGACATAGAAAGAGAGAAAGAGTGTGAGAGAGAGAAAGGAAGAGATAGAGAGTGAGAGAGAGAGAAAGAGTGTGAGTGACAGAAAGGAAGAGATGGAGAGGGGGAGAGTGAGTGTTGACACTGTGGAGAAAATCCTCATAGCTCACCTTTCTGCCACCGGTGTGTCTCCAACCACGTGCCGGGACATAGTGCAGTCTTCAAGTTTAGGCATCTGAAACATAGTATGGAATCAGTAATGGCAAAGTACATACAACTGCACATGCCTAATTCTCTGTTTCGCCCCTGCGCACCCAGGCTGCTGCACCCCATCGACTCCCGCCGCCCAGAGGTGTCTGTCCGCCCCTGCGCACTCAGGCTGCTGCACCCCATCGACTCCTGCCGCCCAGAGGTGTCTCCCTGCCTCTGCGCACCCAGGCTGCTGTACCCCATCCACTCCCACTGGCCAGAGGTGTCTGCCCGCTGCTGTGCACCCAGGCTGCTGCACCCCATCCAGTCCCACTGCCCGGAGGTGACTGCCCGTTCCTGCGCACCCAGACTGCTGCATCCCATCCACTCCCACTGCCAAGAGGTGTCTGCCCGCTCCTGTGCACTCAGGCTGCTGCTCCTCATCCACTCCCACTGCTCGGAGGTGTCTGCCCACTCTTGTGCACCCAGGCTGCTGCACACTATCCACTCCCACCGCCCAGAGGTGACTGCTCGCTCCTGCGGAAACAAGCCTCTCTGCTCACCTTCTGCCACCGACGTGTGTCTAAGAGGGTCCACCACGTGCCAAAGCAACCTCCTCAGCCGTTGCGTACACGCGGTCAAGCCGAGCTCACAATTCAAAGTGGGTGTTGATTGCAGGATGGCCACGCATCATCGCAGGCTGCACACACGCTCAGCTCTGGTGGCACTAACTCAGTGGAACTGAAGTCATCGCCTCGTGGCGGGAGGTCCCTGTTGGGGGGGGGTCGTCAATCTGTGAATCACAGCCTGCTAGACAAAAAGCAAGATAAGATTGTGCGTCATGCATCCATCAAAGGAGAGAGAGAGAGAGAGAAAGAGTGAGAGAGAGGAAGAGAGAGATAAAGAAAGAAAGAGTGAGAGGTAGACAGAGAGAAAGAGAGAAAGAGTGAGAGAGAGAGGAAGAGAGAGAGAAACAGTGAGAGAGAGGAAGAGAGAGAGAAAGAGAGAAACAGTGTGAGAAAGAGGAAGAGAGAAACAGAGGAAGAGTGAGAGAGAGAGAAAGAGGGAGAGAAAGAGTGAGAGAGAGGAAGAGAGAGAGAAGGAGAGAAACAGTGTGAGAGAGAGGAAGAGATAGAGTGAGAGAGAGAGGAAGAGAGAGAGAGAAAGAGTGTGAGGGAGAGATAGGAAGAGATGGAGAGGGACAGTGAGCGCCCACACTGTGGACAAAACCATCACAGCTCACCTTTCCATCACCGGTGTGTCTCCAACCTCGTGTCGGGACATAGTGGAGCCCTCAAGCTTATTCATCTGAAACGTAGTATGGAATCAGTAATGGCAGAGTACATGCAACTGCGCACGCCTAAATCACTGTCCTGCCTCTGTGCATCCAGGCTGCTGCACCCCATCCACTTCCACTGCCCAGAGGTGTCTGCCCGCTGCTGCGCACCCAGGCTGCTGCACCCCATCCACTCCCGCTGCCCGGAGGTGACTGCCCCCCGCTCCGCACCCAGGCTGCTGCACCCCATCCACTCCCACTGCCCGGAGGTGACTGCCCACCGCTGCGCAAACAAGCCTCTCTGCTCACCTTTCACAACCTGCGTGTAGAAAAGAGGGCCTACCACGTGCCGCTGCAAGCCCCAAGCCCGGGGCCCGTGGACAGGGCACCCTGCATATCATGCAGCCCCGCTCCGCAGGCCGCCAGGTCTCACATTTGGTGCTGGGTCTTGATTTCACCATGGCAGAGGACATACCAGTGCACCCGGCTTTTCAGCGCAGGCTGCACACCCACTCAGCCCTTGCGGTGCCACTAACTCTGTGACCAGCGAGGCGACGCCACGTGGAGGTAGGTCTGCGCTGTCTGATGGCTCAGGCCTACACTGCGGTCCTGCAGGGCACACAAAACCTGAGCTGACCAGACCGCCGGGACGGGGCATCACCGCAGGCTGCATACCCGCTCAGCAGTTACGGTACCCATACCTCAGTGGACCGAAAGTCACCGTCCCATGCCGGTGTGCCTGTGCTGGCCGCAGTGCTTCCGGTGTGAGAAACTCTGAAATGGCGTAGAGCACGTGCGCCTGGTCTTTTTTATTGGCAGGGTCACGTGTCCTGTGACGTCTGTGCTGGATGGGTGTGGTGTGGGTGTATACCAGCCATGAGGGAGTGGCTGTGGCATACTGACAACTAGGCTGTGACCAGCAGATCACTGCAATGAAAATCTGGGCCATGCAGCGTTGTTGTCCTTCCCTGTAAGCGTAAGCGGAGTGTGCTGGCCTGGCGTATGCCAGTCCTGCGTGAGGCTGTGAAGAATGACTCCGGAGCTATGGGCGTGGCTCCGTCCTGGGCTGTATGAGGAATCAACTGATGCAGGTGTCCCTGTTGTAGTGCTGCCGTCACCCGGGTCGCAAGCGCCAATGTGTCACTCTGTGAGCCAAGCCCCACAACATGGCCAACTGACCCTACATTCATCCATAGTTCCACACATGAAAGATGGTGGACATGACACATCTGTGTGGATATGAATGTTTATTGCACATTCAGTGGAGTGTTGCAGCTGTAGCAATACAGGGCCATGCAAAGTTCAAGTTTCAGTTTTTGGCACATGGAGGGCAGCCAATTAGAGCCAAGCTTGTGGTCGGGGTTAGGCTGCGCCAACATATGTACTTATACAATCACTCCGACAATCCCCAAGCACTTATAAATTCACTATACACTATCCTTGCAGTACTCTAATGATCCAGTCTCTACATACGTACTTGTACAATGACCGAGACAAAGTTACATAACCAAAGTTTTCCCCACTGCCAGAGGTAACATGGTTGCATACGCTGTCCACAGCACAATGTAATGTGGTAGGGCCCAGGGGCAGCATCTTGCATACATAATGAACACACGGATACAGTTAGATAGATAGTGGAACTGGGTACGAGCATGTGCGCTCGACTCCTTTTTATTACCAGGGTCACATGTCCAGTGACGTCTGTGCTGGATGCATGTGGGGTGAGTGAAAGCCAGCCCTACGGGAATGGTTGGTGCTGGCAACAAGTACAACAGTAATCATTGGATCAGACACAGAGATTCAATCATAACGGGTCAATGATTTGAGCTGCACTAAGGTAGGGGCATCAGATGTGAAATAATACACAAAAGATTCTATCGTAAAGGGTACATGACTTGTGGTACACTGAGGTAGGGGCAGCAGATGTGAAATTATACACAAAACATTGTATCATAAAGGGTCCATGAGTTGTGCTGCACTGAGATAGGGGCATCAGAAGCATTCAGCGTGTGCGCAGCCAGCGATGATGCGTGGTGCGGGCGAGCCGCACTGGGAGCAATGTCTGTTGCCTACTGGACTGCGTGATCTGCAATCGTGACTCAATGTGAATTGTGAGCCCTGCTATCCGCAGTGTAGATCGAAGGCAGTAATCAGCACAGACATCGAGGAATGCTTTTAGTCACTTCCTCTTGACAAAATTCGAGGACATAGAGTACAATTCTCTCTGCAATAAATAAATCATGTCTCAATTTAAATTGAGAGCTCTGCTGACCACAGTGTAGGTGTATGGAACAAAAGATGAAACATTTATGGAATACACTGTCGAAATATGTAGGTTTCAGGGACGTTATAGTTAGTTGCCTACTGGACTCTGAAATTAATGAATGAAGACTGAATTTGAATTGTGAGCCCTGCTGAGCACAGTGTAGGCCGGAGGCAGCGGTCAGGAAGGGCCCACAGCCACGTGGCGTTGACTTGAGCTGCATAGAGTTAGTGGTAGGTGTGGCGCTCAGTGTGTGCACAGCCAGCGATGATGCGTGGTATGGGCGGGCCGCACTGGGAGCAATCTCTCTTGCCTACTAGACTGCGTCATCTGCAATCGCGACTCGATCTGAATTGTGAGCCCTGCTGACCGCAGTGTAGGTCAGAGGCAGCAGTCAGGAAGGGCCCACAGCCACGTGGCATTGATTTGAGCTGCATAGAGTTAGTGGTAGGTGTGGCGCACAGCGTGACCGCAGCCAGCGATGATGCAATGTCTCTTGCCTACTGGACTGCGTCATCTGCAATCGCGACTCGATCTGAATTGTGAGCCCTGCTGTCTGCAGTGTAGACCGAAGGCAGTAGTCAGCACAGACATTAGGGAATGCTTTTTGTCACTTCCTCTTGACAAAATCTGAGGACATAGAGTACAATTCTGTCTGCAATTAATAAATCAAGACTTAATTCAAATTGTGAGCTCTGCTGTCTGCAGTGTAGACTGCCATTCAGTGTTCCTTTGGACTTGCAAGATGAATTTGGTCATTGTACTAAAGCTGTAACTGATATAAAACAAGTTCTTGAAGCAAGGATACTAAAAGGATATTATGTAGGGTTTAGGAACGTAATACTTAGTTGCCTACTGGACTCTGCAATTAATGAATCAAGAGTCAATTTTAAATGTGAGCCCTGATGACCGCAGTGTAGGCCAAACGGCAGCGGTCAGCAAGGGCCCACAGCCACGTGGCGTTGAGTTGAGCTGCACAGTTAGTGTCACCTGAAGCAACCAGCGTGTGTGGAGCCTGTGATGATGCGTGGTCCGGGTGGGCCGCACTGGTAGCAATGTCTTTTGCCTAATGAATTCTGCCTTAATAAGTCCACATGGCGTTGACTTGTGGTGCACTGAGTTAGTGGCACCTGAAACACTCAGTGTGTGCGCAGACTGCGATGATGCGTGGTCCGGGCGGGCCGCACTGGGAGCAATGTCTCTTGCCTACTGGACTGTGTCATCTGCAATCGCGACTCGATCTGAATTGTGAGCACTGCTGTCCGCAGTGTAGATCGAAGGCAGTAGTCTATACAGACATAAGTCTGTGGTGCTGTGCTGCTGGGTTCGCAGGGGGTCTGTGTCGAGGAGGCTGGCGGTCACGGCGGAGGCCTCGTGGCAGAGTGAGGGCTGCCGCCCTGGCAGACGCTTTGGCCTTCCCACAAGTGGACCACCTCCAGAGCCCCAGCCTATTTATTCATACTCCTACGCTGGAGTGGCGTACATTGGACCAGCCCACTCCGCTTCCGCTTCCAGGGGGGGACAACACAGCTACATGACCGAGATCTTCCCCACTGCCTGACGTAACATGGTTGCGTCCATTGTCCACAACACTACAAGTACCAGCAGTATATGTCCACATGGAGAGGTTTGTGCTCTGCATAGTGAGGTCTGTCCACCACATCACTGCTACACTTGGTATTGTGTGCATTTTTATTGATGGGTGACTTGCGTCCTTCACACATACTTGGTTGCCACATCTCCCAACATTCAGCTATTGTGTGGCTGAGGGACCATGCCGTTTTTGGAAGGTCCGCTGTCTTGTTCTACGCTGCCTCGGTGGTAGTAGGGAGGGGGTTGCTCTGGGGGGAGGTCCTGAGGGTGGTGGCAGTGGGTGTTGTGTCCTTCTTGGGTGTCGGAGTTGCATGATCAGTAACTCCATGACATGTGTTGGTCTTTAGATGTGATTCTTGGCTGGGCTCCCTTTCACACTGTAGGTAGTCGTCCTGCTTTACACCAGTAAAAGGCAGATGTTAAATTCCTACTGCTAGCGCAGATTATCGCCTGTTTTTGGATTGCACCCCAGATTTGGCTGCTCGTTAAAAATATTGGGGAGTGGTGTTTTCGTGTTATTTTTGCACGGGAACGCCTACTCTGCATATTATTAGCGTTAGTTGTCGCTCTCATTTGTGGTGATTTTTTTGCGGAAGCTATTGCTGGAAAATTGGCGATATCGGCTGTTTTCACTAGGTTGAGAATGGAATGATAATTTAAAATCACTGAAAAAACCATAGGTTTAATGAACATTATAATTAAAAATGAGCATTTAAAAAACTTTTGAAATTCACTGAAAAAAACATAGGTTTCAGGCACGTTATAGTTAGAAATTAGCATTTAAAAACCTTTGAAATTCACTGTCATCAGTGATGTCATTTGAGATGTCATCAGTGATGTCACTGACCTTGTCATGAATGATGTAATATGTGACATCATCAGCAGTGCATTGCAGGGGCGCGAGTTATAGTTAGCTCAACTAACTATAACGGCGGAATTTCTATGGTTTTGTACGAGTGAAATGTCCAACTAACTATAACTTTCCTGAAACCTATGGTTTTTCAGTGAATTTCAAAGGTTTTTGAAATGATAATTTCTAACTATAACGTCCCTGAAACCTATGGTTTTTTCAGTGAATATATATATATACATATATATATATATATATATATATAAATATTCACTGAAAAAAACATAGGTCTCAGGGACGTTATAGTTAGTTGGACATTTCACTCGTACAAAACCAGAGAAATTCAGCAGTTATAGTTAGTAGAGATAACTATAACTTGCACCCCCGCAATGCACTGCTGATGACATCACATATTACATCACTCATGACATGGTCAGTGCATCACTGATGACATCACTCATTACATCTCAAATGACATCACTGATGACATCACTGATGACATCATCCAGCGAATGTGTGTTTCTTTAAAGTTTAAATATGTTTTATATATATATATGCCAAGGTGTATTGAAGAATGAGTGGGTGTATAAGTGTCTGAATGGATGATTTAGTAGGTGCGTGACTGATTGTATAAGTGACTGATTAAGCGTATCTTACTGAATGTATGGGTTAGTGTGTAAGCTGTGTAAATGTCTGTATCAGTCTGTCAGTTGGTGTATAAGTGGGTGCATGGGTTGGTGAGTAGCTTCATGACTGTCTATATGGGTTATTGATTGGTTGTCTGAGTATCTGTATGGGTGCCTGAGTGTCTGTGTGAGTGAGTGGAGGGTGGGTGACTCTGTACATAGATGTGTGAGTGGGTGATTCACTGGGTGTATGGATTGAAGAGTGCATCTGTGAAGGGCTGTATGGGTGGGTGAGTGGTGTATGGGTGTGTGGGTGAGTGAATGGATGCATCAGTGGTACATGTGTGAGTATCTACATATGTGAAAGGCAGTGTATGTGAGATTTGAAGTATATAAATGACTATATGTGAGAGTGAGTGATTGTGAGAGTGGCTGTATGGATGAGTGTGTGCTTGTATCAGTGATTGTATAAGAGAGCAAGTATGTGTTAGTATTTGTATAAATAAGTGAGGTGGTCTGTGTATAACTGTATAGGTGTGATTGATTCTTTGCATGACTGAGTAGGTGTGTGAGTAAATCTATGGATGAGTGGCGGTGTGTGAGTATATGTATAGGTGTATGATTGCATATGATGAGTGAATGCATGTATGAGTTACTGTATGGGTGAAGTTGTGGATGTGTGTGTGTAGACCTAGGAATCACTGAGCGGGTATGTACTAACTGCTATTGGTCTGTCTATGGGTTCGATATTGGTAGTCTGTATTTTAGAGTGGGTGTATAAAAGGTTTTATTAGGGTGTGAGGAGGTGCATCCGATTATCACATGGATGATGTCATCAGTGATGTCATTTGAGATGTCATGAGTTGTAGTGTAGTTCCTATTTCCCTAATAGGTTCTGTGCATTGGAATAACATACACTATAGGCTTGGCATAGGACTGAGGTTGGTATGCCCCTATCGCGTATATTAAACTTAATTACTGTGTACCAGCTAGCTCAGAGGCCACTAGAAACTTCTTGACAACAAGAAGGGAATAGCTTCTGGCAACCACATAACATAAAACCATGATCCCTCAGGATCGTGGAAACAATATACTACTTTTCATTCAGTCACTCATCTCAGAGAAGTACATAGAAGAAACAGTCGGGTGTGTTTACAATGAAATTTATTGCACAGTTGTTATTCTAGTACTGGTAATATGTGCTGCAACAACTGTTGGACAGTAGCAGAGAAATATGGCCAGCAGTGCAGTTAAATAAAAATGCATGGTGCAGTTTTACCATTGTGCAATAGTAATGAACACATACATGAAATACAGAATGCATTTGAGATAAAGCCTATACCCCTATGATGCCTAACTAGATGTACCTAAGTGTACCTAGCATGTGTGTAGGTCTTAGAGAGTCAAGAATCCCCCTAGGATTTAGTCTAACCCCATTACCTTAGTGGGACTTCATCCTGATCTTGAGCTGGACACCCCAAGATGGGTGGATAGACCTCTGCCAGCTGGAGCTGTGGCATGATGCAGGTTGCAGCGTCTCAGGTCAGAGTGTTGGCATGGAAGTCTCGGTCCCCTCTGGTTTGCTTGGGCAAAGGGAGGTATATTTATACCTGATAGGTGCCTTGGAATGTTAGTATTGACGTAAAGTCGGTCAGAGGAAGACGTCAGGAATGAACCCTTAGGGAATAGTGGTTTATGCATATTTAATGAGTTCTTGGAGAAATCAATAATCCTGTGCTATGGAAAATCCCAAGAGCTTAAGGGTCTGTTTTTAAGAACTCGTTGTGACGTAGGTTAGTCACTGTTGGACATAGAGATGACGTATTTAGGATGGACCGTCTTCTGCACCCAGAGCACACGTAAGATAAGGGACAGCCTCTGTTACTCGTTATTTGTGAAGGGAGGGCTAATGTAGGTGAAAGGGCCTGCCTGTCTTTGTGGCACGAAGGATTTGTGCCTCTGAAACGGCGCACCTATGTTAGGGCCTCAATCCAGCACATAACAGAGTGATGTCATCAGTGATGTCACTGACCATGTCATGAGTGATGTAATAGGTGACGTCATCTGCAGTGCATTGCAGGGGCGTGAGTTATAGTTTTCTCTACTAACTATAACGGCTGAATTTCTCTGGTTTTGTACGAATGAAATGTCCAACTAACTATAACGTCCCTGAAACCTGTGGTTTTTTCAGTGAATATATATATATATATATGCAACAAAGATTTCTGAAATATACTGTAATGTTTTTATATAAAAAATATATAATTTATATATATGCAGTAAATAGTATTTTTAAATATAAAAATGGGATGCAAGATGCTACCTTACCATGATACAGGGGAATGATTGGATGAGTGCATGGGAAGTGCCTGGGTGACTGGATAAGTGCGTGGGAAGTACGTGAGAGAATGCAGGAGTGTATGCATAGTGCCCGAGTAAATGGTTGAGTGCAAGGATAGTGTGTGAGGTATTGGATGAGTGCTTGGGTAGTACCTAAGTAAATGATTGAGTGCAAGAGTAGTGCCTGAGTGATTGGATGAGTGCATGGGTAGTACCTGAATGAATGCATGAGTGCTAAGGTACTGACTGAGTGATTGGATGAGTTCATCAGTAATGCCTGGGTGACTAGATGAGTGCAAGGGTAGTGCCTGGGTCATTGGATGAGTGCAAAGGTAGTGCTTGGGTGATTGAATGAGTGATTGGGTCCTGCCTGAGTGAATGGATGAGAGCAAAGGTAGTGCCTGGCTCATTGGATGAGTACATGGGTAGTGTCTCTGGGTGATTGGATGAATGCATGGGTAGTGCCTGAGTGAATTGATAAGTGCAGGGCTAGTGCCTGGGTGATTGGATTAATGCATGGGTAGTGCCTGAGTGAATGGTTGAGTGTAATAGGAGAGCCTGGGAGAATGGATGAGTGCATGACTTGTACGTGTATGATTGCATGAGTGCATTTGAAGTGTCTGGTTGATTGTATGAGTGCATGGTTAGTGCTTGAGAGAATGGAAGAGTATATGTGTAGTGTCCAAAAGAATGGATGAGTGCAAGGATAGTGTCTGAATGATTGGATGAGTGCATGGGTGGTGGCTGCGTGATTGGATGAGTGCATGCGTAGTGCCTGGGTGATTGGATGAGAGCAAGCATAGTGCCTGAGAGAATGCATAAGTTCATTGTTAGTGCCTGAGTGAATGCTTGAATTGAAGGGTGTGCCTCAGTGATTGGATGAGTGCAAGGGTAGTGTCTGGGTGATTGGATGAATGCATGTGTAGTGCTTGGGTGATTGGATGAGTGCGTACCTAGTGCTTGAGAGAATGCATGAGTTCATGGGTAATGCCTGAGTAATTAGATGAGTGCATGGGTAGTGGTTTAGTGATTGGATGAGTGCATGTGTAGTGCCTGGGTGACTGGATGAGTGCATGGATATTGCCTGAGAGAAAGGATGAGTGCATGGGTAGTGCCTCAGTGATAGAATGATATCATGCATAGTGCCTGAGTGGATGGTTTAGTGCAAGGATAGTGCTTGAATTATTGGATGAATACACGGGTAGTACCTGGAGGACTGGATGAGTGCAAGAGTATTGTCTGCATCATTGGATAAGTACATGGGTAGTATGTGAGAGAATGCAGGAGTGTATGCATAGTGCCTGAGTGGACAGATGAGTGCAAGGATAGTGCCTGGGTGATTGGATAAGTGCATGGGTAGTGCCTGAATGATTGGATGAGTACCTGAGAGAATTCAGGAGTGTTTGCATTGTGCCTGAGTGAACGGTTGAGTGTAAGGATAGTACATGAGTGATTGGATGAGTGCATGGGTAGTACCTAAGTGAATGACTGAGTGTAAGATTAGTGCCTGAGTCATTGGATGAGTGTAATAGTAGAGCCTTTTCTCTGGCAGCTTCACTATTCACCAGCTGCTCAGAATGTTGGGCATAGCCAAATATAAAACAGCAACCCTTCCCATGTCACTGTTGTAAGTCTCAACATATTTCTGAAGGCTTCAATTCATGCGTCTGTGACTTTTTTTAGCAGCAAGATACATAACAAGAAACCTAGAAATAGTAGAATACCTGTGTTTCAGACCGTATGCTCTCTAAGTTTCTGCAGAAGAAGGTGTCTGTATTCCTTTCTGCTCATAATACAGGGCATGTGGGTATTCAACAGTCTATTTAAGGGGTTTGTGACACCTACATAAGTAAGACATGTCTCCCTCTGCGACCGAATGATGGAACGGAACTGAGAAGATTTGTGCACCTGTATGAGAAGCTACCAGATTTTTCAGCTAGCATTTTAGGATGCACAGCACGTGTCAGAATACATGTACAAGTAGACACGTACCTGAGTCACGTGAGCATGCAGACCTTTAAACTTGACAGACTGCACTTCTTATTGCAAGCAGACAAATACATTTATACGGCCTACTTCAAGTGTACCTTTCCAAAGACTCATACGAAGCAGCCTAATACCTAATCCCATGCCAACATGTCTTATACCTCACTTTTCTCTGGCAGCTTCACTATTCATCGACTGCTCAGAATGTTGGGTCTAGCCAAATATAAAACAGCTACCCTTCCCATGTCACTGTGTTTCTAAAGACGCCCCCACTCACACCACTGTCAAATCTTTTATACACCCACTGCCACTGCCACTCCCACACAACCATTCACAAAGCCATTCCAGTACTTGCACACCCACTCACTGATTCATTGATGTATACATACATCCACTCGCTCACCCATACTGTCACTCATAGACCCACTCACTCACTAATACAGCCATTGACATATTCACTCATACAGGCATACAGGCGCTGACACACTGAGTGAGTCACCCATAAAACTACTCACACACCTAGGCACTCAGCCATACAGTCAATCATAAAGCCACTTATTCACCCAAACAGTTACTCACCCACCCACTTACTTACTCATAGAAATAGGAACTGATACTCACTGACAGAAGCATGCAATCATCTATATAGCCACTCTCACATTCACTCACTCAAGCATACAGTCACTCATATACTCCATCACTCATGTATACTGTACCCCATACAGCCACTGATTCACCCACTCACTGATCCATACTGGCAGTCACACACCTCCTCACCCACACACACAGACACCCAGACAACCATAGACGTAGTCAGACAGCCAATCAAACAGCCATATAGCCATTCACGTACCCACTAACACACTCATACACCCACTTAGACATTAACTGACAGACAGATAGATACACACATTCAAACAACCAGTCACTCACCCATACATTCACTGAGACACCTAATCACTCACTTATACAGTCAGTCACACACACACTGAGTCATCCATACAGTCACTCATAAATCCACTGATTCACCAAAACACCTTAGTATATATATTTAACACTCATAAACTTTTAAAAAACACTCACAGTCACTGGAACCAGCGCTCAGGAATTCCGCTGCGTAGGACTTACAGGAGGTACCAGGAGGGCTTCTTGGCCCCCAAGGTCCCTCAAGAGTAAAGTGGACTTCATTCCCCAACCAGTAGTGCGCCATGAGGTGTGTTTGCAGAGTAGTGGAGAAGGGGGGGGGGGTGGCCTCCAAAAACCTCTTAGCAATCCCACTGTGTGAGACTTACTGGAGGTAACAGGAGGGTATAGTTGGCACCCAAGGACGTCCTTGGGGGCCAACTATCCCTCCTATTACCTCCAGTAAGTCCCACACAGTAGAATTGCTGAGTTCTGATACCAGGCCATGCCCCCTTTCTTCACTACCCTGCAAATGTGCCTCCTGGCATGCTCTTTGTTAGGGGATGAAGTCCCCTTTGCTGCTGGGGTCCTTAGGGGCCAACTAGCCTACCTGTTACCTCCAGTAAGCCCCACACAGTGGGATTGCTGAGAGGTTGTCTCAGGCCACGCCCCTTTCTACCCTGCCCCCTTTTCTTGTTTTTTGTTGTTTTTCAACCTTTTTTCTTGTGACTTGGTTCAACCGAGTCACAAGATGGCTTCCAACACTTCCTGGTTGGAACTGTTGGCAGCCAATCAGATTGTAGGCTCGAGATCGGGAGGGTTCACGGGTCCTCTGCGGGGATATTTGTATATCTGAGAAATGTTTTATTTCTCAGGAACTACTGAACGGATTTGAACCATTTAACTAAAAGAGTGCTTTCTGAACCAAGAGCTACCTTTTTGCCCAATTTGGTGTAATTCCATTCAGCAGTTCGGGCTGTAGCCGTGTCTAAAGTTTCCTAAGGAAATTAACATGGAGAAAAAGCGTTTTGGGACCCCCCCTTTTTCTTCGTCCCCGCTTGATGAATCAACCAGAAACTTTTAACGCAGAAGTTGAATTGAGCTGCCCATTAATTGTGAAAATAAAAAAAACAACAAAAAGAAAGAGTGCTTTCTGAACCAAGAGCTACCTTTTTGCCCAATTTGGTGTAATTCCGTTCAGCAGTTCGGGCTGTAGCCGTGTCTAAAGTTTCCTATGGAAATTAACTTGGAGAAAAAGCGTTTTGGGACCCCCCTTTTTCTTCGCCCCCGCTTGATGAATCAACCGGAAACTTTTAACACAGAAGTTGAATTGAGCTGGCCATTAATTGAGAAAATTTCACGAGGATTCGTCAAACTGCACCAAAGATATTGGCAAAAGAAAAAACGCTTTTGAATAGAAAGAAGGTCCTAAAAATAACTACCTACTGGCAACCGCCGGTAGGTTATATATATATATATATATACATACATATACATATATATACATACATACATATATATATATATTCACTGAAAAAACCATAGGTTTCAGACACGTTATAGTTAGAAATTAGCATTTAAAAAACCTTTGAAATTCACTGAAACAACCATAGGTTTTAGGGACAGTTATAGTTAGTTGGACATTTCACTCGTTAGTTCAGCTAACTATAACTCGCGCCTCGCAATGCACTGCTGATGACGTCACATATTACATCACTCATGACATGGTCAGTGACATCACTGATGACATCACTGATGAGATCTCAAATGACATCACTGATGACATCATGCAGTGACTGTGTGTTTCTATAAAGTTTAAATATGTTTAATATATATGCCAAGGTGTATTGAAGAATGAGTGGGTGTATAAGTGTCTGGATGGATGATTTAGTAGGTGCGTGACTGACTCTATAAGTGAGTGATTAAACGTATCTTACTAAATGCATGGGTTAGTGACTAAACTGTGTGAATGTCTTTATCCGTCTGTCTGTTGCTGTGTAAGTGGCTGCATGGGTTTGTAAATAGCTACATGAGTGTCTATATGAGTTATTCATTGGTTGTCTGAGTATCTGTATGGGTGCCTGAGTGTTTGTGTGGGTGGGGTGTGTGTGACTGTGCATAGATGTATGAGTGGGTGATTCACTGGGTGCATGGTTTCAAGTGTGCATCTGTGATGGACTGTATGGGTGGGTGAGTGTGTGTATGGGTGTGTTAGTGAGTGAATGTATATCTCAGTGGTACATGTGTGAGTAACTACATATGTGAAAGGCAGTATATATGTGTGTTGGAGTATATAAATGGGTATAAGTGAGAGTGTGTGATTGTGAGAGTGGCTGTATGGATGAGTGTGTACTTGTATCAGTGATTGTATAAGAGCGTAAGAATGTGCTAGTCTTTGTATGAGTAAGTGAGCTGGTGTGTGTATAACTGTATAGGTGAGTAAATGGGTGTGTGATTAAGTTTTTTGTATGACTGACTAGGTGTGTGAGTACCTCTATGGATGAGTGGCGGTGTGTGAGTGTTTATATAGGTGTATGAGTGCATATGATAGTCCTGTACTGAGTGACTAAGTATGAGTGACTGTACGGGTGAGTGAGTGGATGTGTGTGTAGACCTAAGAATCAGTGAGTGGGTATGTAGTTTTTGGTGTTGGAGTGTCTATGGTTTTGAGAATGGCAGTCTGTAATTTAGAGTGGGTGTATCAAAAGTTATATTAGGGTGTGAGAAGATGCATGAAATTATCACATGGATGATGTCATCAGTGATGTCATTTGAGATGTCATCAGTGATGTCATCAGTGATGTCACTGACCATGTCATGAGTGATGTAATATGTGACGTCATCAGCAGTGCATTGCGGGCGCGAGTTATAGTTAGCTGAACTAACTATAACGGGGAATTTCTATGGTTTTGTACGAGTGAAATGTCCAAATAACTATAACTGTCCCTAAAACCTATGGCTTTTTCAGTGAATTTCAAAGGTTTTTAAATGCTAATTTCTAACTATAACGTGTCTGAAACCTATGGTTTTTTCAGTGAATTTCAAAGGTTTTTTAAATGCTAATTTCTAACTATAACGTGCCTGAAACCTATGATTTTTTAAGTGAATTTCAAAGGTTTTTTTAAATGCTAGTTTCTAACTATGCCTACAGAGGTAGGACATGTGAAGAAAGAAGAAAAAACGCACAGAAAGAAGCAAAAGATGTGCAGAAAGAACCAACAGAGGAGCAGAAAGAGGCCTTGTTGCAAAATCATCCTGTGCCCACAACTTTTTCAGACGGGTACTGGTGGTAACTGACTCTGACTAACCAGAGCCAGTGCTATGCTAAAAGACACTTAGAATACAGTGAAAACACCTACATACACTAGAGAACACTATGCGTTGGGTTACCCCTGTGATTAGCATGACCTCCTCTGCAAGTCCCTAGTACATAATAGGGCAGGGGGATTAAAACTACCTCTTAAAACGCGCTGCAGGGCGCGTTTGCACAGTGGTGAAGGGAGGGGGGGCCTGAGGAGACATGTGTGCAAACGCACCCAGTGGCGCGTTTTAAGTTGCGGGATTAAGTCCCCTTGAATTCTGAGGGTCCCTGGGGCCCAACTAGCCCCCAGGTACCTACAGTTAGGACCACAGAGCTGAGTTGCAGAGAGGCGTTCCAAGGCCACGCACCTTTTTTCACCTCTCTGCAACGCAACTCTGTTGTGCTTACTGAAGGTACCTGGTGGGCTAGTTGGCCCCAGGGTCCCTCAGGATTCAAAGGGAATTAATTCCCCAACTTAAAACGCACCACAGGGCGTGTTTGCGCACATGTTACCTGAGGCCCCGCCCCTCCCTTCACCACTGTGCAAACGCGCCCCGTGGTGCGTTTTAAGTTGGGGGATTAGGTCACCTTGAATCCTGAGGGTCCCTGGGGCCCAACTAGCCCACTAGGTACTTCCAGTAAGCACCACAGGCCTGCGTTGCAACGCCTGTAACAAATTGTGCAGTTGTGTTTAGGTAGTGAAGAGGGTCGTGCTGGGGGTAGTGTTTTAGGGTTTAGGGTAGTGCAGTGGTGTTTGTGTAGTGTAGGGGGTCATGCTGGGGGTAGATGTAGGGTTTAGGGTAGTGCAGTGGTGTTTGGGTAGTGTAGGGAGTCATGCTGGGGGAGTGTTTTAGGGTTTAGGGTAGTGCAGTGGTGTTTGGGTAGTGTAGGGGGTCGTGCTGGGGGTAGTGTTTTAGGGTTTAGGGTAGTGCAGTGGTGTTTGGGTAGTGTAGGGGGTCATGCTGGGGGTAGTGATTTAGGGTAGTGCAGTGGTGTTTGGGTAGTGTAGGGGGTACTGCTGGGGGTAGTGTTTTAGGGTTTAGGTTAGTGCAGTGGTGTTTGGGTAGTGTAGGGGTACTGCTGGGGGTAGTGTTTTAGGGCTTAGGGTAGTGCAGTGGTGTTTGTGTAGTGTAGGGGGTAGTGTTTTAGGGTTTAGGGTAGTGCAGTGGTGTTTGTGTAGTGTAGGAGGTCGTGTTTTAGGGTTTAGGGTAGTGCAGTGGTCTTTGGATAGTGTAGGGAGTCGTGCGGGGTAGTGTTTTAGGGTTTAGGGTAGTGTAGGGGGTCATGCGGGGGTAGTGTTTTAGGGATTAGGGTAGAGCATTGGTGTTTGGGTAGTGTAGGGGGTCATGCGGGGGGTAGTGTTTTAGGGTTTAGGGCAGTGCAGTGGTGTTTGGGTAGTGTAGGGGGTCGTGCTGGGGGAGTGTTTTAGGGTTTAGGGCAGTGCAGTGGTGTTCGGGTAGTGTAGGGGTCGTGCTGAGGGGAGTGTTTTAGGGTTTAGGGCAGTGCAGTGGTGTTCGGGTAGTGTAGGGGGTCATGCTGGGGGGAGTGTTTGAGGGTTTAGGGCAGTGCAGTTGTGTTCGGGTAGTGTAGGGGGTAATGCTGGGGGTGGTGTTTTAGGGTTTAGGGCAGTGCAGTGGTGTTCGGGCAGTGTAGGGGGTCGTGCTGGGGGTGGTGTTTCAGGGTTTAGGGCAGTGCAGTGGAGTTTGGGCAGTGTAGGGGGTGGTGTTTCAGGGTTTAGGGCAGTGCAGTGGTGTTCGGGCAGTGTAGGGGTCGTGCTGGGGCTGGTGTTTCAGGGTTTAGGGCAGTGCAGTGGTGTTCAGGCAGTGTAGGGGGTCTTGCTGGGGGTGGTGTTTCAGGGTTTAGGGCAGTGGTGTTCGGGCAGTGTAGGGGGTCTTGCTGGGGGTGGTGTTTCAGGGTTTAGGGCAGTGCAGTGGTTTTCGGGCAGTGTAGGGGGTCTTGCTGGGGGTAGTGTTTCAGGGTTTAGGGCAGTGCAGTGGTGTTCGTGCAGTGTAGGGGGTCGTGCTGGGTGTGATGTTTCAGTGTTTAGGGCAGTGCAGTGGTGTTCGGGCAGTGTAGGAGGTCTTGCTGGGGGTAGTGTTTCAGGGTTAGGGCAGTGCAGTGGTGTTCGGGCAGTGTAGGGGTCATGCTGGGGGTGGTGTTTCAGGGTTTAGGGCAGTGCAGTGGTGTTCGGGCAGTGTAGGGGGTCATGCTGGGGGTGGTGTTTCAGGGTTTAGGGCAGTGCAGTGGTGTTCGGGCAGTGTAGGGGGTCTTGCTGGGGGTGGTGTTTCAGGGTTTAGGGCAGTGGTGTTCGGGCAGTGTAGGGGGTCGTGCAGGGGCTGGTGTTTCAGGGTTTAGGGCAGTGCAGTGGTGTTTGGGCATTGTAGGGGGTCGTGCTGGGGGTAGTGTTTTAGGGTTTAGGGTAGTGCAGTGGTGCTTGTGTAGTGTAGGGGTCGTGCTGGGGGTAGTGTTTTAGGGTTTAGGGTAGTGCAGTGGTGTTTGGGTAGTGTAGGGGGTCGTGCTGGGGGTAGTGTTTTAGGATTTAGGTTAGTGCAGTGGTGTTTGGGTAGTGTAGGGGTCGTGCTGGGGGTAGTGTTTTAGGGTTTAAGGTAGTGCAGTGGTGTTTGTGTAGTGTAGGGGGTCGTGCTGGGGGTAGTGTTTTAGGCTTTAGGGTAGTGCAGTGGTGCTTGTGTAGTGTAGGGGGTCGTGCTGGGGGTAGTGTTTTAGGGTTTAGGGTAGTGCAGTGGTGTTTGTGTAGTGCAGGGGTCATGTTTTAGGGTAGTGCAGTGGTGTTTGGGTAGTGTAGGGGGTCGTGCTGGGGGTAGTGTTTTAGGATTTAGGTTAGTGCAGTGGTGTTGGGGTAGTGTTTTAGGGTTTAGGGTAGTGCAGTGGTGTTTGTGTAGTGTAGGGGGTCATGCTGGGGGTAGTGTTTTAGGGTTTAGGATAGTGCAGTGGTGCTTGTGTAGTGTAGGGGGTCGTGCTGGGGTAGTGTTTTAGGGTTTAGGGTAGTGCAGTGGTGTTTTTGTAGTGTAGGGGGTCATGTTTTAAGATGCAACGCTCCAATACCTGACCAGTCTGCAATACATAAAACTGCAAAAAAACTAAAAATAAAAAGTGTTTTGCACACTTTTGTCATTGGGCTATATGTGGGCTACATCTGGGTAATATTTGTGCTACATTTGGGCTCTTTTTTCACTGGTGGCCATCTTGGAAGACTTCTTTGTTAAGAAGTTTCCTAATTTCCTCATTTACTGCAGTCTGCTCAGTAGGAAATGCTTTCAGTTTTTTACTTTGATTCCATCAAGAAGGCATTCAGATGTGTCACACATTTGCCATAAATTCAGAATGTTATTACTCTAGTTGTTCATTAGATCACTGTAGTAAAGCTACTGCTCACCAAGGAGTTAACTGGAAGTCTACTGCTGGTATTGAAACTGATTGTTTCAGTCTGCATGTCAGAATTTTCTAATGAAATAGAAGAGGATTTGAGATCTCACTTAAAACATGCACTAAATTTTCTTTTTGCAGCACTAACCATAATTTCTATGGCAAAATGAACCCCCTCATTTTGTTCCTTTTTAAATTAAATGTTTTAAGTGTTACCAGTTTATTCCAATCAAGATGGCTTCAGGTGTGCCATACTTTTGTCATAAGTAAGGCTGTTAGCACTCTAGTTGTTCTTTAGAACACTCTGGGAAGCTGCAGAAGAACACAAAGGCATCAACTGACAGGCTGCTCCTGTTGAAATATAACAGGAAGATATTTGAGATCTCACTTAAAACATGTCCTAATTTTTCTTTCTACAGCACTAACCATAATTTCTATGGCAAAATGAACCCCCTCATTTTGTTCCTTTTTAATTAAATGTTTTAAGTGTTACCAGTTTATTCCAATCAAGATGGCTTCAGGTGTGCCATACTTTTGTCATAAGTAAGACTGTTAGCACTCTAGTTGTTCTTTAGAACACTCTGGGAAGCTGCAGTAGAACACAAAGGAATCAACTGACAGTCTCTGCCCTTGTTGGATGTACATGTTTTACTGAGAATGTCAGACTTCATTCTCACATGACTGAGAAAGATAATGTGAATTTACAGAAAATATGCTCTCATTTTAGCTTCTGGGGCACCTTCCAAAACTGTATGGGACAAGCATGTGAAAATAGTTTTCTCTCAAACATGATTCATGATATCCCAGCAGAAGGTTTTTCACAGGGTAAAATCACCTTAGAACACACCACAATTCCTGAAATTAGTATGGTACCATCAACAAATGAATTCTAATGTAACTAAAGTCTGTTATCACCCTTTATAGTTCTCCTTTTGGTAACCCTCAAAATCTTCGATTCACTACAATGCATTTCAAAGGGGTACTATCATTTATATTGGTCCCAAGATGGCTGCCAGCAATTCCAGGATGAAGTGCTGACAGCCAATCAGATCTCACGATGACATGTGTGGTTAGGCTCCGCTCAGATATATATGTGTTTTTACTTTTGATTTTCTCAGCAACTACTGAACGGATTTACACCATTTAACAAAAAGGGTTCTTTTTAACCAAGAACTACCTCTTTGCCAAATTTGGTGTAATTCCGTTCAGCAGTTCGGGCTGTAGCCTTGCATAAAGTTTCCTATGGGAAATTGATTTTTTGACTCTTATTTTTTTAATTTCTCCGCAACTACTGAACGGATTTACACCATTTAACAAAAGGGTTCTTTCTGAACCAAGAACTACCTCTTTGCCAAATTTAGTGTAATTACGTTCAGCAGTTCGGGCTGTAGCCGTGTCTAAAGTTTCCTATGGGAAAATGAATGGGGAAAACACGTTTTGGGACCCCCCTTTTTCTCGGCCCTCGCTTGATGAATCACCCTGAGACTTTCAGGGTAGGAGCGGACCGGAGCGGGCCATAAAGTTTGAAAATTTCGCGAAGATTCGTCAACCGACGCAAGAGTTATTTCAAATAGAATGTCACAGATTTCCTATATAAAATAGGTCCTAACTATAACTATCTACTGGCGACCGCCAGTAGATAATATATATATGTATATATATATATATATATATATATGTATATATATTATCTACTGGCGGAAGTTGCTGAGAAAATCAAAAGTAAAAGTACATATATATCTATGGGCACGGAGGATCCGCGCACCCTGAGCGTACACTGCGCGCACCGTCCCGATCACGAGCTGCATGTTAATTGGCTGTCAGCTGGCTGTCAACATTCCGATTCAGGAAATGTTGGCAGCCATTTTGTCCCTCGGTAGAACCGAGGGACAGAAACAAGTGCGCAAAGCTCACAAAGGGGGCAGGGTAGAAACACCCTGACCCCCTAGGTCTGCTCAGGGGTCCCACAAGGACCCCTGGGCAAAAGCATTTTTTTTTTTTAAATCGGCAGGATGCGCTCAGGGTGCGCGGATCCTGCCGATAAAAAATGTTAATTTGCCCCCGGGTGGGCCAAGTCCCGGGGGCATGCTGGAGGGGTTTATTTTATGTATGGGGGCCTCTAAGGGCCCCACAAGCCCCGGGGACCACCACCCCCCGGGGCTTTATCATAAATGGTGCGGGAGGGCTCAGAGCCCCGGGGACCGCCACCTCCCCGGGGATTTTTTAAAAAAAAAATTAAAACCTGTGTGGGGGCTCCAGCCCCCACACGCCCGAGACCACCACCTCCCCGGGGCACTAAGAAAATTGAAAATGGGAGTCCGTTTTGGACCCCAAGCCCGGGGACCACCACCTCCCCGGAGCTTTCAAAATGTAGGGAGGGGGCCGCGCGGCCCCCTCCTGGAGCCCTTGATGGCCCTGGGGACCGCCACCCCCAGGGCCGGCTCCTCGCAGTGTCCCGGGGTGCCTACCCCGGGACACTGCTGTTTGCTATGACAGGACGGGAGCCTCGCGGCTCCCGCCCTGTCATAGCAAACTTGGTTTGCATTTTGAAAGAGAGAGCAGGAAACCTGCTCTCTCTTTCAAAATGCAAACCAATTGCTTTTCCACATGGGGAGCAGCATCTTAGCTGCTCCCCATGTGGAAAAGCAATGCCGGCTCCCATAGGACGCGGGGAGCCGGAGGGACTGTGGGGGGATTGGGGACCACCCCACAGTCCCCAACCAGAGGCCAAGCCCCGGGGGATGGGGTCCCCGGGGCCATAAGTGGCCCGGGGGATGGGGTCCCCGGGGCCATAAGTGGCCTGGGAGGGGGGCCACGCAGCCCCCCTCCCCAAATAAAAAATAAATAAATAAATAAAAAAAATAAGGGCAAGGCCGGCCCCGGAGGATGGGGTCCCCGGGGCCTTAAATGGCCTGAGGAGGGGGCCACGCAGCCCCCTCCATATTTTTATTTAAAAGAGGGCATTCCCGGGGGATGGGGTCCCCGGGGCCAATAGAGGCCCAGGGAAGGGGGCCACGCGGCCCTCTTCCCGTTTTTTTGTTTTTTTAAATAAAACAAAAAAATGCTCAGGCCCCGGGGGATGGGGTCCCCGGGGCCAAAAGTGGCCGAGGAAGGGGGCCATGCAGCCCCCTCCCATAAAAAAAAAAAAACGGCATTGTGCCGGAGGCCCCGCCCCCTCCCTGCAGTACTCTGCAAACGTGCCCCCTGGCGCGTTTTAAGAAAGGAAGTAATTCCCCTTGAATACTGGGGGTCCCTGAGGGCCAACTAGCCCACCAGGAACCTCCAGTATGCGCCAGGGGCTGCCTTGCAGAGAGGTGTACAGAGGCCACGCCCCTTTTACACCTCTCTGCAACGCAGCTCTGTGGCGCTTAATGGAGGTAGCTGGTGGGCTAGTTGCACCCCAGGGACCCTCAGGATTCAAGGGAGTTAATCCCCGACTTAAAACGCTCCACGGGCGCGTTTACACAGTGGTGAAGGGAGGGCGAGGCCTGAGGTGACATGTGTGCAAACAGGCCCCGTGGCGCGTTTTAAGATGGGGAATTAAATCCCCTTCAATCCTGAGGGTCCCTGGGGCCAACTAGCCCAACAGGTACATCCAGAAAGCGCCACAGAGCTGCGTTGCAGAGAGGTGTAAAAAGGGGTGTGGCCTCTCTACACATCTCTGCAACGCAGCCCCTGGTGCATACTGGAGGTTCCTGGTGGGCTAGTTGGCCCCTAGGGACCCTCATGATTCAAGGGGACTTAATCCCCCAACTTAAAACGCGCCACGGGGCGCGTTTGCACAGATGTCACCTCAGGCCCCGCCCCCTCCCTTCACCATTGTGCAAATATTCCTCTAAAATCTGCCGAACTACGAATTCCGATTTACTCACCTGTTATCAGGAGAGACCTCATTGCTGCATCTTTCAGCCCAGTACTGATCCTCAAAAGTAATTTTAACCGTACTTACCAGTAACTTGAATTTCCTTCCATAGGATATCATTGCCTGCTTTTTGCTGAAAACGTTTCTAAGTGTTGATTTTTGAAACATACAAATATTCCTCTAAAATCAGCCGAAATACGAATTCCGATTTACTCACCTGTTATCAGGAGAGACCTCAGTGCTGTATCTTTCAGCCCAGTACTGGTCCTGAAAAGTAATTTTAACCGTACTTACCAGTACCTTGAATTTCCTTCCATAGGCTAACATTGACTGGTTTCACTTGGAAATTCTTCTAAGTGTGGAGTTTTGGAACTTTAAAATATTCCTCTAAAATCAGCCGAAATACGAATTCTGATTTACTAACCTGTTATCAGGAGAGACCTCAGTGCTGCATCTTTTAGCCCAGCACTGACCCTGAAAAGTAATTTTAACCGTACTTACCAGTAACTTATATTTTCTTCCATAGGAATCCATTGTCTGGTTTTCAGCAGAAAAGTTTCAAAGTGTCGATTTTCACAAACTACAAATATTCCTTAAAAATCGCCTGTATGACTTAAACGCATTCTTTCAACTGTTTACAGGAGATGCACCAGTGCTGGATCCAGGATCCAACACTGAGTAAGAAAAAGTAACGATAACAGTTTTTACCTGCTAAGTGAATTTCCTTCCATAGGATAACATTGGTGATTCTATGAGAAAAAGTTTCAAAGTGTCAACTTTTAAAATACAATAATATTCCTTAAAAATCACGACTGTAACCAAAACGCTTTTACTCAACTGTTTACAGGAGATGTACCAGGACTGAATCTAGGATCCAGTCCTGTGGTTAGAAAAGTAATCCATAAAGTAACTAATTGCATTTAACTAGAAATTCACATTGAGCTGAATGTTGCATTGTGTTTGAAAATGTGTTGCCCATTGCAACAACTGTAACTACTGTACTTAAAAGTCTATTGCCTATGTGCAAAGTATTTAAACTAAAGTAATTCATTCTGAGAAAGTATTTTTGTAATGTAATGTATAATGTAATTACAATGTAATTTAAAAATAAAATATGTAAAAAAATTGTTTCTAAAAATGTAGTAAATCAGTATGAAAAAAATTAATATAACAATTAATACATTTAAAAATTGTCATTTACAAAACCTTTGAAATTCACTGAAAAAACCGTAGGTTTCAGGCATGTTATAGTTAGGAATTAGCATTTAAAAAACCTTTGAAATTCACTGAAAAAACCATAGGTTTCAGATATGTTATAGTTAGAAATTAGCATTTAAAAAACCTTTGAAATTCACTGAAAAAACCATAGGTTTTAGGGACAGTTATAGTTAGTTGGACATTGCACTCGTACAAAACCCGTGAAATTCCCCCGTTATAGTTAGTTCAGCTAACTATAACTCGCGCCCCACAATGCACTGCTGATGACGTCACATATTACATCACTCATGACATGGTCAGTGACATCACTGATGACATCTCAAATGACATCACTGATGACATCATCCATGTGATAATGTCATGCATCTTCTCACACCCTAATATAACTTTTGATACACCCACTCTAAATTACAGACTGCCATTCTCAAAACCATAGACACTCCAATACCAATAACTACATACCAACTCACTGATTCTTAGGTCTACACACACATCCACTCACTCACCCGTACAGTCACTCATACTTACAGTCACTCAGTACAGGACTATCATATGCACTCATACACCTATATGAACACTGACACACCGCCACTCATCCATAGAGGTACTCACACACCTAGTCAGTCATGCAAAAATTAATCACACACCCATTTACTCACCTATAGAGTTATACACACACCAGCTCAATAACTCATACAAATACTAGCACATTCTTACGCTCTTATACAATAACTGATACAAGCACACACGCATCCATACAGCCACTCTCACAATCACACACTCTCACGTATAGCCTTTTAAATACTCTAACACACATATATACTTCCTTTTACATATGTAGTTACTCGCACATGTACCACTGAGATATACATTCACTCACTAACACACCCATACACATACTCACCCACCCAAGCAGTCCATCACAGACGCACTCTTCAAATCATGCACCCAGTGAATCACCCACTCACACATCTATGTACAGAGTCGCACACACCCCACCCACACAAACACTCAGGCACCCATACAGATACTCAGACAACCAATCAATAACTCATATAGACACTCATGTAGCTATTCACAAACCCATGCAGCCACTTACACAGCAACAGACAGACGGATACAGACATTCACCCAGTTTAGTCACTAACCCATGCATTCAGTAACATATGTTTAATCACTCACTTATACAGTTAGTCACGCACCTACTAAATCATCCATTCAGACACTTATACACCCACTCACTCTTCAATACGCCTTTCCCTATATATATTAAACATATTTAAACTTTACAGAAACACACAGTCACTGGATGATGTCATCAGTGATGTCATCAGTGATGTCATTTGAGATGTCATCAGTGATGTCATCAGTGATGTCACTGACCATGTCATGAGTGATGTAATATGTGACGTCATCAGCAGTGCATTGCGGGGCGCGAGTTATAGTTAGCTGAACTAACTATAACGGGGAATTTCACGGGTTTTGTACGAGTGCAATGTCCAACTAACTATAACTGTCCCTAAAACCTATGGTTTTTTCAGTGAATATATATATATGTATATATATATTATCTACTGGCGGTCGCCAGTAGATAGTTATAGTTAGGACCTATTTTCCATAGGAAATCCGCGACATTCTATTTGAAATAACTCTTGTGTCGGTTGACGAATCTTCGTGATATTTTCAAACTTTATGGCCCTCTCCGGTCCGCTCCTACCCTGAAAGTTTCAGGGTGATTCGTCAAGCGGGGGCCGAGAAAAAAGGGGGGTCCCAAAACGTGTTTTCCCCATTCATTTTCCCATAGGAAACTTTAGACACGGCTACAGCCCGAACTGCTGAACGGAATTACACCAAATTTGGCAAAGAGGTAGTTCTTGGTTCAGAAAGAACCCTTTTGTTAAATGGTGTAAATCCGTTCAGTAGTTCCGGAGAAATTAAAAAATAAGAGTCAAAAAATCAATTTCCCATAGGAAACTTTATGCAAGGCTACAGCCCGAACTGCTGAACGGAATTACACCAAATTTGGCAAAGAGGTAGTTCTTGGTTAAAAAAGAACCCTTTTTGTTAAATGGTGTAAATCCGTTCAGTAGTTGCTGAGAAAATCAAAAGTAAAAACACATATATATCTGGGCGGAGCCTAACCACACATGTCATCGTGAGATCTGATTGGCTGTCAGCACTTCATCCTGGAATTGCTGGCAGCCATCTTGGGACCAATATAAATGATAGTACCCCATTGAAATGCATTGTAGTGAATCGAAGATTTTGAGGGTTACCAAAAGGAGAACTATAAAGGGTGATAACAGACTTTAGTTACATTAGAATTCATTTGTTGATGGTACCATACTAATTTCAGGAATTGTGGTGTGTTCTAAGGTGATTTTACCCTGTGAAAAACCTTCTGCTGGGATATCATGAATCATGTTTGAGAGAAAACTATTTTCACATGCTTGTCCCATACAGTTTTGGAAGGTGCCCCAGAAGCTAAAATGAGAGCATATTTTCTGTAAATTCACATTATCTTTCTCAGTCATGTGAGAATGAAGTCTGACATTCTCAGTAAAACATGTACATCCAACAAGGGCAGAGACTGTCAGTTGATTCCTTTGTGTTCTACTGCAGCTTCCCAGAGTGTTCTAAAGAACAACTAGAGTGCTAACAGCCTTACTTATGACAAAAGTATGGCACACCTGAAGCCATCTTGATTGGAATAAACTGGTAACACTTAAAACATTTAATTTAAAAAGGAACAAAATGATGGGGTTCATCTTGTCATAGAAATTATGGTTAGTGCTCTGGAAAGAAAAATTAAGACATGTTTCAAGTGTGATCTCAAATATCTTCCTGTTAGATTTCAACAGGAGCAGCCTGTCAGTTGATGCCTTTGTGTTCTACTGCAGCTTCCCAGAGTGTTCTAAAGAACAACTAGAGCGCTAACAGTCTTACTTATGACAAAAGTATGGCACACCTGAAGCCATCTTGATTGGAATAAACTGGTAACACTTAAAACATTTAATTTAAAAAGGAACAAAGTGATGGGGTTCATTTTGTCATAGAAATTATGGTTAGTGCTGTAGAAAGAAAAATTAGGACATGTTTCAAGTGTGATCTCAAATATCTTCCTGTTATATTTCAACAGGAGCAGCCTGTCAGTTGATGCCTTTGTGTTCTACTGCAGCTTCCCAGAGTGTTCTAAAGAACAACTAGAGCGCTAACAGTCTTACTTATGACAAAAGTATGGCACACCTGAAGCCATCTTGATTGGAATAAACTGGTAACACTTAAAACATTTAATTTAAAAAGGAACAAAATGAGGGGGTTCATTTTGCCATAGAAATTATGGTTAGTGCTGTAGAAAGAAAAATTAGGACATGTTTTAAGTGAGATCTCAAATATCTTCCTGTTATATTTCAACAGGAGCAGCCTGTCAGTTGATGCCTTTGTGTTCTACTGCAGCTTCCCAGAGTGTTCTAAAGAACAACTAGAGTGCTAACAGCCTTACTTATGACAAAAGTATGGCACACCTGAAGCCATCTTGATTGGAATAAACTGGTAACACTTAAAACATTTAATTTAAAGAGGAACAAAATGAGGGGGTTCATTTTGCCATAGAAATTATGGTTAGTGCTGCAAAAAGAAAATTTAGTGCATGTTTTAAGTGAGATCTCAAATCCTCTTCTATTTCATTAGAACATTCTGACATGCAGACTGAAACAATCAGTTTCAATACCAGCAGTAGACTTCCAGTTAACTCCTTGGTGAGCAGTAGCTTTACTACAATGAACAACTAGAGTAATAACATTCTGAATTTATGGCAAATGTGTGACACATCTGAATGCCTTCTTGATGGAATCAAAGTAAAAACTGAAAGCATTTCCTACTGAGCAGACTGCAGTAAATGAGGAAATTAGGAAACTTCTTAACAAAGAAGTCTTCCAAGATGGCCACCAGTGAAAAAAGAGCCCAAATGTAGCACAAATATTACCCAGATGTAGCCCACATATAGCCCAATGACAAAAGTGTGCAAAACACTTTTTATTTTTAGTTTTTTGCAGTTTTATGTAGTGCAGACTGGTCAGGTATTGGAGCGTTGCATCTTAAAACATGACCCCCTACACTACACAAGCACCACTGCACTACCCTAAACCCTAAAACACTACCCCAACACCACTGCACTAACCTAAATCCTAAAACACTACCCCCAGCACGACCCCTACACTACCCAAACACCACTGCACTACCATAAAACATGACCCCCTACACTACACAAATACCACTGCACTACCCTAAACCCTAAAACACTACCCCCAGCACGACCCCCTACACTACACAAGCACCACTGCACTACCCTAAAACCTAAAACACTGCCCCCAGCCCGACCCCCTACACTACACAAACACCACTGCACTACCTTAAACCCTAAAACACTACCCCCAGCACGACCCCCTACACTACCCAAACACCACTGCACTAACCTAAATCCTAAAACACTACCCCCAGCATGACATCCTACACTACCCAAACACCACTGCACTACCCTAAAACATGACCCCCTATACTACACAAACACCACTGCACTACCCTAAACCCTAAAACACTACCCCCAGCACGACCCCCTACACTACACAAGCACCACTGCACTACCCTAAAACACTACCCCCAGCACGACCCCCTACACTGCCCGAACACCACTGCACTGCCCTAAACCCTGAAACACCAGCCCCTGCATGACCCCCTACACTGCCCGAACACCACTGCACTGCCCTAAACCCTGAAACACATACCCTAGCACGACCCCTACACTGCCCGAACACCACTGCACTGCCCTAAACCCTGAAACACCACCCCCGTCATGACCCCCTACACTGCCCGAACACCACTGCACTGCCCTAAACCCTGAAACACCACCCCCAGCATGACCCCTACACTGCCCGAACACCACTGCACTGCCCTAAACCCTGAAACACTACCCCCTGCAAGACCTCCTACACTGCCCGAACACCACTGCACTGCCCTAAACCCTGAAACATCACCCCCAGCAAGACCCCCTACACTGCCCGAACACCACTGCCCTAAACCCTGAAACACCACCCCCAGCAAGACCCCTACACTGCCCGAACACCACTGCCCTAAACCCTGAAACACCACCCCCAGCACGACCCCCTACACTGCCCGAACACCACTGCACTGCCCTAAACCCTGAAACACCACCCCCTGCATGACCCCTACACTGCCAGAACACTACTGCACTGCCCTAAACCCTGAAACACCATCCCCAGCACAACCCCCTACACTGCATGAACACCACTGCACTGCCCTAAACCCTGATACACTACCTCCAGCAAGACCCCCTACACTGCCCGAACACCACTGCACTGCCCTAAACCCTGAAACACCACCCCCAGCAAGACCCCCTACACTGCCCGAACACCACTGCCCTAAACGCTGAAACACCAGCCCCAGCAAGACCCCCTACACTGCCCGAACACCACTGCACTGCCCTAAACCCTGAAACACCAGCCCCAGCACAACCCCTACACTGCCCGAACACCACTGCACTGCCCTAAACCCTGAAACACCACCCCCTGCACGACCCCCTACACTGCCAGAACACCACTGCACTGCACTAAAGCCTGAAACACCACCCCCAGCACGACCCCCTACACTGCCCGAACACCACTGCACTGCCCTAAACCCTGAAACACCACCCCTGCACGATCCCCTACACTGCCCGAACACTACTGCACTGCCCTAAACCCTGAAACACCACCCCCAGCACGACCCCCTACACTGCACGAACACCACTGCACTGCCCTAAACCCTGAAACACTACCCCCAGCAAGACCCCTACACTGCCCGAACACCACTGCCCTAAACCCTGAAACACCACCCCCAGCAAGACCCCCTACACTGCCCGTACACCACTGCACTGCCCTAAACCCTGAAACACCACCCCCAGCATGACCCCCTATACTGCCCGAACACCACTGCACTGCCCTAAACCCTGAAACACCACCCCCAGCACGACCCCCTACACTGCCCGAACACCACTGCACTGCCCTAAACCATGAAACACCAGCCCAAGCATGACCCCCTACACTGCCCGAACACCACTGCACTGCCCTAAACCCTGAAACACCACCCCCAGCACGACCCCCTACACTGCCCGAACACTACTGCACAGCCCTAAACCCTGAAACACCAGCCCCAGCACAACCCGGTACACTGCCCGAACACCACTGCACTGCCCTAAACCCTAAAACACCAGCCCCAGCACGACCACCTACACTTCCTGAAAACCACTGCACTGCCCTAAACCCTGAAACACCAGCCCCAGCACAACCCCCTACACTGACCGAACACCACTGCACTACCCTAAACCCTCAAACACCAGCCCCAGCACGACCCCCCTACACTGCCCGAACACCACTGCACTGCCCTAAACCCTGAAACACCAGCCCCAGCAAGACCCCCTACACTGCCCGAACACCACTGCACTGCCCTAAACCCTGATACACCATCCCCAGCAAGACCCCCTACACTGCCCGAACACCACTGCACTAAAGCCTGAAACACACCCCCAGCAAGACCACCTACACTGGCCGAACACCACTGCACTGCCCTAAACCCTGAAACACCACCCCCTGCACGACCCCCTACACTGCCCAAACACCACTGCACTGCCCTAAACCCTGAAACACCCACCCCTGCATGACCCCCACACTGCCCGAACACCACTGCACTGCCCTAAACACTGAAACACCACCCCTCAGCACGACACCCTACACTGCCCGAACACCACTGCACTGCCCTAAACCCTGAAACACCACCCCCAGCACGACCCCCTACACTGCCCGAACACCACTGCACTGCCCTAAACCCTGAAACACCACCCCCTGCATGACCTCCTATACTGCCGGAACACCACTGCACTGCCCTAAACCCTGAAACACCACCCCCAGCACGACCCCCTACACTGCCCGAACACCACTGCACTGCCCTAAACCCTGAAACATCAACCCCAGCAAGACCCCCTACACTGCCTGAACACCACTGTCCTAAACCCTGAAACACCACCCCCTACACTGCACGAACACCACTGCACTGCCCTAAACCCTGAAACACCACCTCCAGCAAAACCCCCTACACTGCCTGAACACCATTGCTCTGCCCAAAATCCTGAAACACTAGCCCCAGCATGACCCCCTACACTGCCCAAACACCACTGCACTGCCCTAAACCCTGAAACACCACCCCCAGCACCACCCCTACACTGCCCGAACACCACTGCACTGCCCTAAACCCTGAAACACCAGCCCCAGCAAGACCCCCTACACTGCCCGAACACCACTGCACTGCCCTAGACTCTGAAACACCAGCCCCAGCAAGACCCCTACACTGCCCGAACACCACTGCACTGCCCTAAACCCTGAAACACCAGCCCCAGCATGACCCCCTACACTGCCTGAACACCACTGCACTGCCCTAAACCCTGAAACACCAGCCCCAGCACGACCACCTACACTGCCCGAACATCACTGCACTGCCCTAAACCCTGAAACACCACCCCCTGCAGCACCCCCTACACTGCCCGAACACCACTGCACTGCCCTAAACCCTGAAACACCACCCCCTGCACCGCCCCTACACTGCCCAAACACCACTGCACTGCCCTAAACCCTGAAACACCACCCCCAGCACGACCCCCTTTACTGCTCGAACACCACTGCACTGCCCCAAACCCTGAAACACCACCCCCAGCACGACCCCCTACACTGCCCGAACACCACTGCCCTAAACCCTGAAACACCACCCCCTGCACGACCCCCTACACTGCCCGAACACCACTGCACTGCCCTAAACCCTGAAACACCACCTCCTACACTGCCCGAACACCACTGCACTGCCCTAAACCCTGAAACACCACCCCCAGCACGACCCCTACCCTGCCCAAACACCACTGCACTGCCCTAAACCCTAAAACACCACCCCCAGCATTACCCCCTACACTGGCCAAACACCACTGTACTGCCCTAAACCCTAGAACACTTCCCCCAGCACGACCCCCTACACTACCCGAACACCACTGCACTACCCTAAACCCTAAAATACTACCCCCAGCACAACCCCTACACTACCCGAACACGACTGCACTGCCCTAAACCCTCAAACACTCCCCCAGCACGACCCCCTACACTACCCGAACACCACTGCACTGCCCTAAACCCTAAAACACTCCCCCCAGCACGACCCCCTACACTACCCGAACACCACTGCACTGCCCTAAACCCTAAAACACTCCCCCCAACACGACCCCCTACACTACCCAAACACCACTGCACTGCCCTAAACCCTAAAACACTACCCCCGCATGACCCCTACACTACCCAAACACCAATGCACTACCCTAATCCCTAAAACAATACCCCCGCATGACCCCCTACACTACCCTAAACCCTAAAACACTACACCCGCACGACTCCCTATACTACCCAAAGACCACTGCACTACCCTAAACCCTAAAACACGACCTCCTACACTACACAAACACCACTGCACTACCCTAAACCCTAAAACACTACCCCCTACACTACACAAACACCACTGCACTACCCTAAACCCTAAAACACTACCCCCAGCAGTACCCCTACACTACCCAAACAGCACTGCACTAACCTAAACCCTAAAACACTACCCCCAGCAGTACCCCTACACTACCCAAACACCACTGCACTACCCTAATTCACTACCCCCAGCATGACCCCCTACACTACCCAAACACCACTGCACTACCCTAAACCCTAAAACACTACCCCAGCACGACCCCCTACACTACCCAAACACCACTGCACTACCCTAAACCCTAAAACACTCCCCCAGCACGACTCCCTACACTACCCAAACACCACTGCACTACCCTAAACCCTAAATCTACCCCCAGCATGACCCCCTACACTACACAAACACCACTGCACTACCCTAAACCCTAAAACACTACCCCCAGCACGACCCTCTTCACTACCTAAACACAACTGCACAATTTGTTACAGGCATTGAAACGCAGGCCTGTGGTGCTTACTGGAAGTACCTAGTGGGCTAGTTGGGCCCCAGGGACCCTCAGGATTCAAGGTGACCTAATCCCCCAACTTAAAACGCACCATGGGCGCGTTTGCACAGTGGTGAAGGGAGGGGCGGGGCCTCAGGTGACATGTGCGCAAACACGCCCTGTGGTGCGTTTTAAGTTGGGGAATTAATTCCCTTTGAATCCTGAGGGACCCTGGGGGCCAACTAGCCCACCAGGTACCTTCAGTAAGCACAACAGAGTTGCGTTGCAGAGAGGTGAAAAAAGGTGCGTGGCCTCGGAACGCCTCTCTGCAACTCAGCTCTGTGGTCCTAACTGTAGGTACCTGGGGGGCTAGTTGGGCCCCAGGGACCCTCAGAATTCAAGGGGACTTAATCCCACAACTTAAAACGCGCCACGGGGTGCGTTTGCACACATGTCACCTCAGGCCCCCCCTCCCTTCACCACTGTGCAAACGCGCCCTGTAGCGTGACATCACTGATGACATCTCAAATGACATCACTGATGACATCATCCATGTGATAATTTCATGCATCTTCTCACACCCTAATATAACTTTTGATACACCCACTCTAAATTATAGACTGCCATTGTCAAAACCATAGACACTCCAACACCAAAAACTACATACCCACTCACTGATTCTTAGGTCTACACACACATCCACTCACTCACCCGTACAGTCACTCATACTTAGTCACTCAGTACAGGACTATCATATGCACTCATACACCTATATAAACACTCACACACCGCCACTCATCCATAGAGGTACTCACACACCTAGTCAGTCATGCAAAAACTTAATCACACACCCATTTACTCACCTATACCGTTATACACACACCAGCTCACTTACTCATACAAATACTAGCACATTCTTATGCTCTTATACAATCACTGATACAAGTACACACTCATCCATACAGCCACTCTCACAATCACACACTCTCACTTATAGCCATTTATATACTCCAACACACATATATACTGCCTTTCACATATGTAGTTACTCACACATGTAGCACTGAGATATACATTCAATCCCTAACACACCCATACACACACTCACCCACCCATACAGTCCATCACAGATGCACTCTTGAAACCATGCACCCAGTGAATCACCAACTCACACATCTATGCACAGAGTCACACACACCCCACCCACACAAACACTCAGGCACCCATACAGATACTCAGACAATCAATCAATAACCCATGTAGACACTCATGTAGCTATTCAGAAAGCCATGCAGCCGCTTACAAACCAACAGACAGACGGATACATACATTCACACAGTTTAGTCACTAACCCATGCATTCAGTAAGATACATTTAATCACTCACTTGTAGAGTACTAAATCATCCATTCAGACACTTATACACCCACTCATTCTTCAATACGCCTTTCCCTATATATATTAAACATATTTAAACTTTACAGAAACACACAGTCACTGGATGATGTCATCAGTGATGTCATCAGTGATGTCATTTGAGATGTCATCAGTGATGTCATCAGTGATGTCACTGACCATGTCATGAGTGATGTAGTATGTGACGTCATCAGCAGTGCATTGCGGGGGCGCGAGTTATAGTTAGCTGAACTAACTATACCGGGGGAATTTCTATGGTTTTGTACGAGTGAAATGTCCAACTAACTATAACTGTCCCTAAAACCTATCGTTTTTTCAGTGAATATATATATATATGTATATATATATATATATGTATTATCTACTGGCGGTCGCCAGTAGATAGTTATAGTTAGGACCTAGTTTCCATAGGAAATCCGCAACATTCGGGGCTTGATGAGAGGCAAGATGGCGTCTGGTTAGCTGTTCCGTTCCCGCTATCCTCCCTGAATGGATTGGTGCATCGGTCAGCGGCTGGTTGGACTGGTCACCCGAAGGTTGGAGTCAGCGTGTGATACTGTGGACGTCCTTCTCCGGCTGATTGAACTGCGGCTAACAGAGACTTGTGTATGCCGCGAAAGTACCGGATCTTCCCGACGGACGCAGAGGAAAGTTTCACGGACTATGGCTGCTAGGAGTGGCAAAGCTATTAAGGCTCGCGTGGGAGTCGGTGGCTCTACAGGGGGCGGCTCAGCACCCATGGCACCCGCGGCATTACCCGGCATGAACGAGGCGAGCGGGAGCACTAGCGAAACCAAACAACGGACTGCGACGGGCAGAGGAGCCAAGAAAGACCAAGGAACGAGGAAAATACTGGGGAAACCAGGTCGGCGGGCTGAGGATGACCCTGCGCAGCCCACTCTCACCGCGATGTTTGGGAATCGGCCTGCACCAGAGACTACAAGTAAGGAGCGGTCTGAGTCAATATCTGGGATAGAGAGTGTGCACTGTGGGGAGGTGAGCACTGAAGAAACAGGCCTGAAAGGAACTAACCTATCTACGGAGATTTCTCCCCTGGCCCAGAGGAGGGTGTAAGTGCTGCCGGCAACGTAGAGAGGGCTAATGACCACCAAGATGGTATAAATCTAATAAATAAAAATGAAGACAAAATAGCCACCCCAAATCGTGAAACGCTGCCGCAAAAGCCTGCAATCAGTGATCAGGGCTTGAAAGAAAATCTGGGAAATAAAGGAGCAGTGAGAGTGTGGCATCAGAACAGAGAGGAGTCTTCGCCCGGCGGGGTGGGGGATAAATTCTTCTCTCTCACTGACGAATCCGATCCCTCTGGAAAAGAGGACATCTCCTCGAACAGTAGCGAAGGGGCCTGGAAACAGATGACTCCGCATCAGGAGACCACCTACAAACAATTCAGAGGAAAAAGAGTCTAGGAGGCCATAGAAGGAAAGAAGGTCAGAGATGGCAAGTGGGGAGACAACTCAAGTGGGACTATTCTGATACGCAATCATTTCAGGCCGAGGATGCAATGGAGGGTGCGAATGAGATGGCTGAGCCTTCACTATCTACAATTCTAAGCTCAATCCAGCAGATGCAGGAGGAAGTAAGGGCGGATGGTCGCAGGGCCATAATTGCCAATAAAAAAGTACAAGCCGGAATCAGGAAATTAAATAAAACATGTGGGGATTTTGCGGAAAAGCTGACAATGGTGGAAACACGGATGGAGGCTCTTGAAGGGGAAGTTGAGGTATTAAAGGAACAGAACGCAGGACAGAGTGGAACTATGCCCGATGTTATGCTCAAGCTCGAGGAGCAAGAAAACAGACAGAGGAGAAATAACCTGCGATTTTTGGGGGTCCCGGAAGGGGCGGAGGGTAGCAATCCAAGACTATATATTGTGAACTTGCTTAAGAATACTTTTCCGGATCAAGTCCAATTGGACTGGAACAATGAGATACAAAGAGCCCACCGAGTACCCCTAATGATGAGGAAGCAGCCCCAAAACCGACCAAGGGCCTTTTTAGTGTTTTTTGGTAACTTTTTACTGTGCCAATTGGTGTATGATCAAGCTCGACCTAACTCCCCAAAGACGCATGATGGGGTCTCCTTCTTTACTAAACCAGATTTCGCCCATGCGACGGTGGAACGACGGTGGAGGCTCCGGCAACTGATTGCACCTTTTCAGAAATAATCCGGTATTTGTAAAGCGCGAACTACTCACCCTTACGGGTCTCAAGGCGCTGGGGGCCGTCGTGGAAATTAAGTGAACTATTGCCCAGAGTCACATGGTGATGAGCTGATCTGCCACCGGAGCCGGGGATCGAACCGTGAACCCTGTGCTCCGAAGTCAGCTGCCCTGGCCGCTGCACCACACCTCTCCACGGGGTAGGGGCTGAGGTGTTCATACAGAACCCAGCCAGGCTCAAAGTAAAATACAGGGGTACTATTCGAGTGTTTGCTACAGAAATTCTGGCCCAGGGGTATTTAAATGAGATTATTAAGCTTGGCAAAGGGGTGGAGAGCACGAAGACGGGAGGCCAGTAAATTCCTGAGGCTATGGCTGAATGGGGAGATGAAAAGCCGCTCGAATATCTTTGATTCTGTATTTCTAACACAGGGGGGATGGCGGGGCAGTTCATCAAACGCACATCATTCAGGCTTCGCCTGATTGCCTAGGTTTTTGGGGGAGGGGGGAGGAGTGCGCGGGGATGGGGGAGATGGGGGAGGGAGGGGGGAGGGAAGGGGTGGTCAAAAGGCTGATGAGGAATGGGCACTTGGGTTAGGGAGGACACACGAGGACTCAGGTAGAGAAAGGAAAAAAATGAAACAAACAAGTTCTTACTGTATGGTCTCGTATGGTCTTGACATTAATATATATATATGAATAAATTAAGGATTGGATCATTAAATATTCTGTGGGTTGAACGATAGAAAGAAAAGGCAAATGGTCTCGCAAGGGTTGAGATTATTACAAGCTGACATTGTTTGTCTTCAAGAGACCCATGTGGAAGGCAGTCGAAAAGATTTGTTAAAACATTTGGGATATAGTGTTGTAGGAGCAACGACACAGGGTGCACGTAATCGGGGGGTTGCAATTTTAGTCCGAAATAAAATCATCCAGTTCTTAACAGTAAAGGTAGACACAGCTGGGCGGTGGGTCATAGCTAGTTGTAGCACGCCGACCTTCCAAAATTTACGTTATGCTCCCTATATGGGAGCAATATTGATGACCCAGCCTTATTGGAATGGATCTCAACTGAATTGGCACATTGGGAACTACCTATAGTGGTGTGCGGTGATTTTAATATCAATCTCTATAGCGACTGGAAATTGGGGGAACCGTACACTGGTAAAAAGCCCAAAGTTTATCAGGCTTTATGCAATATGTGTCAGGAGCATGGGTTGTGTGATGTCTGGGGAGAATTAAGACCGCAAGACCATGGGTATACATATTATTCCGCGCCCCACAGGAAACATGTGAGATTGGATTATTTTTTTGTTTCACATACAATTAGACAGAAAAGTACAATCGAAAAAGCACCTAGATATCTTTCCGATCACAGCCCATTAGTGCTGGAGATACAAGGCTGGGCCAATAAGGCAAAACCATGTTCATCATGGTCGTTTGAAAGAGCGTTATTGGTGGACGAGATGTACTTAGAGCATATGAGGAAGTGGATTCCGGATTTTCTGGGAAGGAATCTTGGGTCAGCCGCCCTGAACACGGTATGGGATACATTAAAAGCCGGGGTACGAGGGGAAACAATTCAATTTGCATGGAGGAAAAATAAAATTGAGAAAGCTGAAATGCAGAAACTGCAAAATGGGTTGATGCAAGCCGAATGTAATCTAGTTAAGGTCATACAACAGAAGGGAGATATAGAAACTGCTAGTCTAGGGGTATCAATAAGCAAATCTTTGATAGGTGAGACACTACTAAAAAAAGCTGTGGATAAGGCTACAACCCACCATGAAGAGATGTATGAATGTAGTGAAAGGGTGGGGCACTTCCTTGCAGTAAGAACAAGGCAGGAAGTTACCCGGAATGAGATAAAGGCAATTAAAGATCCTGTTGAGGGATTGAGAATGAACGCTGGGGAAATCCGAACTGCATTTTGTACCTTTTATCGGACCCTTTATACAGAAAATCAGGAGGGGTGCGCATGTAGGGCAGAACAAATAGAGCAATATTTAACTTCCCTTGCGGAGGATCTCTTGACGGGAGAAGAAAGGGATCAGTTAGATCAAGTATTAGAATGGGAGGAAATTGTAAAAGCTCTTGCTGATTTACCAAAGGGCAAAGCGACGGGGCCAGATCTGATCCCTACCGAGTTTTACAAGGTCTTCCATGAGCAGTTAAAGGATACTATGATGGATCTGTTTGTACAAATAATAGAGGGGCGGATCCACCTTCCTCCTGGGGGATGGCAAAGATCGTAATTTTCCCTAAAAAAATAAACCTATGGATGAGTTAGGGTCTTATAGGCCAATTACCCTTATTAATGGGGATGCGAAGATTTACTCTAAAGTGTTGGCCTCTCGCCTGGCATTGGTGATCCACAGGATTGTCTCACAGAAGCAACATGGGTTTGTCCCCGGTAGAAGTACTATTGAGCATGTCCGGAAAATCATTACACTCTTTGATGTGAAACAAGTAGCAGGAGACCCTATGGCCGCTATTTTTCTGGACGCTGAGAAGGCGTTCGATAGGGTCTCTTGGCAATTCTTGTGGGCCACTATGTCCTGGAAAGGAATTGGTGAGCAGTTTATTCGAGCAGTAAAAGCCCTGTACAAATATCCAGAGGCAAGAGTGTTAGTGAATGGGGGTTTAACAGAGGTAATTAAAATAACCAGAGGTACAAGGCAGGGGTGCCCCTGCTCACCCTTATTGTTTGCCATCTATATCGACCCTTTCTTGAAACATCTGGAACATGCAACGAATATTCCCCCTTTATTTGATACTGGCCCCGCAGAAAAGTTTTAGCTTATGCTGACGACGTTGTGGTAATTACTTCACAACCTGACATGGCTATGAATGCAATTAAAATCGAGGCTCAAAGATTTGGTTCTATATCTGGCTATGCCCTGAATAGGGATAAAACACAAATAGTTGTGAACAATTTTGCCCCAAGCACTGATAAGAGAGTTGTCAAAAAAACAACATACTTGGGAGTTGTGATTAAAGCTGAGATTGATGAGATAGTTAAAGAAAATCTCGAACCATGCGCAGATGAAATGAAAAAATCACTAAAAAGAATGGACAATCTACATCTTACCCTGATTGGACGAGTAAATATAATTAAGATGATTTGTTTCCCTAAGGTTTTATATTTTTTAAGAACAATTCCCCTGATCTTCTCGAGTTTTTGGTTTAAAAAATTTGAGAGCATCTTTTCACAGTTTATATGGGCCTACACTAAACCCAGAAGGGCGATAACATTTTTGTACCTATCTAAGGAACGGGGAGGGCTGGCGTTACCCAACCTTAGAATATACTGGTGGGCAGCTTCCATTATACATTATATACCATTGTTGAATGCATATCCAGGGGTTGAAAGGTCAAACTGGAGTTATCCATATACCTATGTTAATTCACATGATGTAAGAGGGTGCCTATGGCGCCAGGTGAATTACGGATACTACAAAAGAGTGCGCTTCAAGACTCTCATGGCGGCTTTTAGGGTTTGGTCGGCAGTACGACGGCTGGTAGGACTAGCAAAAGTAAACTATTATACACCATTTGTGCAGAATGTAGAGCTACCCGAGATTTTAAAGGACCAATACTTTCAGAAATGGATAGATTCTGGAATTATACAGGTTGGAAGCCTATTTACATCCGAAGGGCTAAAATCATTTGAGGCAATAAAAGAGGAATTCGCACTATCTAATAGGGATTTTTTTAAATACCTACAGTTGAGGGATTTTCTGTTAAAAAGGCTGGAGGGATGCCGAAATACGAAAGTTGTGAATTGGTGGAGAAACTAAAACAACCTGAAGTACCAAAGATTGGACAAATGTATGTATTATTAAACACCTTTATGAAAGATGATCTGGGAAAATGTTCAGTAAAGTGGCAAGAGTCGCTGGGAATAACAGATGGCGATTTCCAGGAAGCATATCTTAATTCATTAGAGATTTTAATGCCAGCCAATCTTCAGGTGCAATTTTATAAAACGTGTTTTGAACTATACTATACGCCATATCGGATTGCCAAATGGGGAGAAGGGAAAGGCACGCATTGTCCAAGATGTGCGTTATATAAAGCAGATTCGATACATATGTTCGCCATATGCCGGGAACTCTCCCTGCTCATTCGAGAAATTGAACTCTTCCTACAGGAAAAGCTACAGATACAGGTGGAAATTACTCCCCAGGTAATAATGCTTGGAATACACAATCTGGGGCTAGAAGATGGTGGGGCCTTAATGTGTATAGCTATGGCAGTGTATCGAATTATTATTGCATCAGCATGGATAGACCCTAAGCCACCGACCTTTCACCAGTGGTTAGCTCGGTTATTGAAAACTTACAGCCTCGAGAAAGCCATATATGATCGGCGGCGTATTAAAGCAAGAAAGAGAGGAGGGAAAATCTGGGAACATTTTACTACTTGGAGGGAGCAAGTGGAGGAATAGCCCCCTCTTCATCCTTGGATCAAGTATCATGACGATACGAGTTTATAGAAATTGTATATGTACTCTATGCTCTATTTTACCAACCGGGCTGTTAGAAACTGATGTATGGATAAGGGGACAAGTGAAATTATGGTTGAGAATTATAAAAAGCGCATTAAGAACCTAGAAATATATATCAAAATAATGCACCTTAACAATAAGGCTGTTATAATAAATGTTCTTCTCCTTTGCATATTTGCACATTTACACATTTGTTCTTCGGAACATGGCACTTGCACTTTATCAAATTAAGTGGATAATGCACAAATACGGGGGACTGAACAAAATGAATTTAATAAGATTAATTGTACGCACTAGCACTTTAGAGCAAGAAGAAGGATAGGGTAGGAGGTTAGATAATGGAGTTCTATGTAGTGCTATCCCTTCTTTTAATTTTTACTTGATGATTGGATAAAATATGCATTTTGGGTCTTTTAAATCTGTAGATGATGTGTAAAAAGGTATGGAGTGTAATGTGTAATGTTTAATGCAATATATGCAAAATATGTATACGTAAGTCAAATTAAGAAGAATAATTGAATTGTGAAAAGGAAGAGATTTTGTTAAAGAACTACCAAAATTGACAAGAGAAGGATGTTGGATAAAGATGTCTTAGACCTTAGGTTTTAAAAACTCATCAGGAAAAGTGTTTTTGATCAGTGATTGGGGCGGGGGGGAAACTGTCAAAAATTTGCGCGAGTTTTCCTGTAGAAGCTCGAACTGTCTTTGTATAAAATTTGTTTTCTCACGCAATAAAAATATTTATTAAAAAAAAAAAAAAGGAAATCTGCAACATTCTATTTGAAATAACTTTGGCACTGGGTGACGAATCTTCGTGAAATTTTCAAACTTTGTGGCCCGCTCCGGTCCGCTCCTATCCTGAAAGTTTTGGGGTGATTTGGCAAGCGGGGGCCGAGAAAAAAGGGGGGTCCCAAACGTGTTTTCCCCATGCAATTTTCCATAGGAACCTTTCATCGCAGCTACAGCCCGAACTGCTGAACGGAATTACACCAAATTTGCCAAAAAGGTAGCCCTTGGTTCAGAGTCGTGCCTTTTGCTTAAATGGTGTAAATCCGTTCAGTAGTTCCTGAGAAAATCAAAAATAAAATCACACATATATCTATGGCCGCGCAGGGTCCGCGTACCCTCCCGATCACGAGCTGTATGCTAATTGGCTGTCAACACTCCAAACCAGGAAGTGTTGGCAGCCATCTTGTTCCTCGGTAGAACCGAGGCACAAGAAAAGACGAAAACAGACGCAAAAAACGCAAAAAGGGGGCAGGGTAGAAACACCCTGACCCCCTAGGCCTGCTCAGGGGGTCCTACAAGGATTTTTAAAATCGGCAAAAAACCCGCTGGGTGCGCGGATCCTGCAGATAAAGAAAAAAAACAAAGCACGTACTCCCGCGCTTCGTGGTTAATTGGCCCCCGGGTGGGCCAACTCACGGGGGCATGCGGGGGTTTATTAAATAATAACATGGGGGGGACTCTAAGGCCCCCCAAGCCCCGGGGACCACCACCCCCCGGGGCTTTATAAAAATAATGGTGGCATGGGGCTCACGGCCCCCGCAGCCCGGGGACCACCACCCCCGGGGCTTCTTTTTTATTTTTAAATTACCTGTGTGGGGGCTCTAGCCCCCACATGCCCGGGACCACCACCTCACCGGGGCACTAAATAATAAAATGTGGGGGTCCGTTTAGGACCCCGAGCCCGGGGACCACCACCTCCTGTGCTGTGCACAGGATGGGAGGGGCTGCGCGGTCCCCCTCCTGGAGCCCTTGATGGCCCTGGGGACCGCCACCCCCCAGGGCCGGCTCCTGCAGTGTCTTGGGGTGTCTACCCCCAGGACACTGCTGTTTGCAATGGCAGGGCGGGAACCTCGCGGCTCCCGGCCTGTCATTGCAAACTTGGTTTGGATTTGGAAAGAGAGAGCAGGGAAACCTGCTCTCTCTTTCAAAATGCAAACCAGATTGCTTTTCCACAAGGGGAGCTGCATGTCAGCAGCTCCCCTTATGGAAAAGCAATGCCGGCTCCCGCAGGACGCGAGGAGCCGGCGGGACCGTGCGGGGATTGGGGACCCCCCACGGTCCCCAACGAGTGGCCAGGCCCCGGGGGATGGGGTCCCTTGGGCCATTAGTGGCCCGGGAGGGGGGCCACACAGCCCCCCTCCCCAAAAAAAAACAAACAGGGCAAGGCTGGCCCCGGGGGATGGGGTCCCTGGGGCCTTAAATGGCCTGAGGAGGGGGGCCACACAGCCCCCCTCCAAATATTTTTAAAATTAAAAAAAAGAGGGCATGCCCTGGGGGATGGGGTCCCCGGGGCCAATAGAGGCCCAGGGAAGGGGGGCCATGCAGCCCCCTTCCCGTTTTTTTTTTTTAACAAAAAAAACAAAAAATCCTCAGGCCCCGGGGGATGGGGTCCCCGGGGCCAAAAGTGGCGGAGGGAAGGGGGGCCACGCAGCCCCCCTCCCTTACAAAAAAAGAAAAAAAAAAGACCAGCATCGTGCCGGAGGCCCCACCCCCTCCCTGCAGCAGTCTGCAAACACGCCCCCTGGTGCGTTGTAAGAAGGGGAAGTAATTCCCCTTGAATGCTGAGGGTCCCTGGGGCCAACTAGCCCACCAGGAACCTCCAGTATGCGCCAGGGAGCTGCGTTGCTGAGAGGTGTACAGAGGCCACGCCCCTTTTACACCTCTCTGCAACGCAGCTCTGTGGCGCTAATGGAGGTAGCTGGTGGGCTAGTTGGCCCCAGGGACCCTCAGGATTCAAGGGGACTTAATCCCCCAACTTAAAATGTGCCACGGGGCGCGTTTGCACAGTGGTGAAGGGAGGGGGCGAGGCTTCAGGTGACATGTGTGCAAACAGGCCCCGTGGCGCGTTTTAAGATGGGAAATTAAATCCCCTTCAATCCTGAGGGTCCCTGGGGGCCAACTAGCCCACCAGGTACGTCCAGAAAGCACCACAGAGCTGTGTTGCAGAGAGGTGTAAAAAGGGGCGTGGCCTCTGAACACCTCTCTGCAACGCAGCTCCCTGGCGCATACTGGAGGTACATGGTGGGCTAGTTGGACACCAGGGACCCTCATGATTCAAGGGGACTTAATCCCTGAACTTAAAACGCGCCACTGGGTGCGTTTGCACAGTGGTGAAGGGAGGGGGCGGGGCTTGAGGTGACATGTGTGCAAACAGGCCCCATGGCGTGTTTTAAGTTGGGGGATTAAGTCCCCTTCAATCCTGAGGGTCCCTGGAGTGCAACTAGCCCACCAGGTACCTTCAGTAAGCACAACAGAGTTGTGTTGCAAAGAGGTGAAAAAAGGTGCGTGGCCTCGGAACGCCTCTCTGCAACTCAGCTCTGTGGTCCTAACTGTAGGTACCTGGGGGGCTAGTTGGGCCCCAGGGACACTCAGGATTCAAGGGACTTAATCCTGCAACTTAAAACATGCCACAGGGCACGTTTGCACACATGTCACCTCAGGCCCCCCCTCCCTTCACCAATGTGCAAACGCGCCCTCTAGCGCGTTTTAAGAGGTAGTTTTAATCCCCCTGCCCTATTATGTACTAGGGACTTACAGAGGGAGGTCATGCTAATCACAGGGGTACCCCAACGCATAGTGTTCCCTAGTGTATGTAGGTGTTTTCACTGTATTCTAAGTGTGTTTTAGCATACCACTGACTCTGGTTAGTCAGAGTCAGTTACCACCAGTACACGTCGGAAAAGTTGTGGGCACAGGATGATTTTGGAACAAGGCCTCTTTCTGCTCCTCTGTTGGTTCTTTCTGCACATCTTTTGCTTCTTCCTGCACTTTTCTTCGTCTTTGTGGACTTCTGTTGCTTCTTTCTGCATTTCTTTTGCTTCTTTCTGTGCGTTTTTCTTCTTTCTTCACATGTCCTACCTCTGTAGGCATAGTTAGAAACTAGCATTTAAAAAACCTTTGAAATTCACTTAAAAACCATAGGTTTCAGGCACGTTATAGTTAGAAATTAGCATTTAACAAACCTTTGAAATTCACTGAAAAAACCATAGGTTTCCAGACACGTTATAGTTAGAAATTAGCATTTAAAAAACCTTTGAAATTCACGGAAAAAACCATAGGTTTTAGGGACAGTTATAGTTGAGTTGGACATTTCACTCGTACAAAACCTGTGAAATTCCCCCGTTATAGTTAGTTCAGCTAACTATAACTCGCGCCCCATAATGCACTGCTGATGACGTCATATTACATCACTCATGACATGGGCAGTGACATCACTCATGACATCACTGATGACATCTCAAATGACATCACTGATGACATCACTGATGACATCATCCTTGTGATAGAGTGGCAGACCTCCTCTCACCCTAATATAACCTTTGATACACACACTCAAAAATACAAACTAACATTTTCAAAACAATGGACATACCAATACCAGTTACAACACACCTATTCAGTAATTCCAAGATCTACACACACATCCACTCATTCTCCAACAGTCCCTATACAGTCACTCATACATGTACTCACTCATCATATGTACTCATACACCTATACATCCTGTTACACACCGCCACTCATCCATAGAGTTACTCACACACATAGTCACACATGCAAACAAAGTATCAAACATCCATTTACTTGCATATACAGTTATACACACACTACCACACTTACTTCTACAGAAACTTACACATACTTACTCTCTTAAACAATCACTTATAGAAACACCTACTTATTTGTACAGGAACTCTTCCAATCTCGCACTCTCACATATACTCACTTATATACACCAATACTCACATATACTAGTTTAAAACATATGTAGTTACTCATAAAGACACTATTGAGACAGTCATTCACTCACTAACACACCCATACACATACTCATCCACCTATACAGTCCTGCACACATGCTGTCTTCAACACATACAAACATTGAGTCACTCATTCATGCATCTATGCACTAAGTAATACCCCCCACCGAACCATACAGACACTCAGACACTCATACTGATACTCAAAAAACCAACTAATAACCCATATAGACACTCATGTAGCTACTCACCAACCCATGCAGCCACTTATACACAAAGTGAGAGACTGATACAGATATTTTCATATTTAAACATTACTCACTAACCCATGTATTCACTAAGATACACTTAGTCAGTTATACAATCAATTTTACAAAAAAAATCATCCATTTAGACACTTATATACCCATTTATTCTTCTATCAACCTTGAGATATACATATATAAAACATATTTAATTTTCAGAGAAACACACATTCACTGGATGATGTCATCAGTGATGTCATCAGGGATGTCATTTGAGATGTCATCAGTGATGTTATGAGTGATATCACTGACCATGTCATGAGTGATGTAATATGTGACGTCATCAGCAGTGCATTGCGGGCGCGCAAGTTATAGTTAGCTGAACTAACTATAACGGGGGAATTTCTATGGTTTTGTACGAGTGAAATGTCCAACTAACTATAACGCCCCTGAAACCTATGGTTTTTTCAGTGAATTTCTAAGGTTTTTTAAATGCTAATTTCTAACTATAACGTGCCTGAAACCTATGGTTTTTTCAGTGAATTTCTAAGGTTTTTTAAATGCTAATTTCTAACTATAACGTGCCTGAAACCTATGGTTTTTTCAGTGAATATATATATATTTATTATACTATGTATACATGTGAAAACGTCTTGGTCCCCTGTTTGCCTCGGTGGCACGGAAAAAATGGGTGGAACTGACGTCAGCACGCCGACGAGGTTCTCTTATGGCTCCGATGACGTCATACGGTGTCGCAAGCGGAGCCGTGCTCGTTGACGTGGGAGAGCTAGGAAAGAATTTCTGTGGAATGCTGGTGCAGGGGATATTCACCTAAGTGTTCAGGCTAGTCCTTTGGGAGCAACTGTTTATGTTGCCACTCCAGAAACCGAAACCAGTGATCCGAGGGCAGAGGCCCTGCAGATGGCACACGAGGTGGGGTGCCCAGTCGTGTGCACCGGCGGGGCAGCGAAGTGACAAGCACCACAACCCACAAAAAAGGTAACGAGGACACTGAGTAACACAGGATCTTCTCTTTGTATCTGGCAGGAACAACGAAGTTAAAATGCCCTAGTACCAAAATGTAGAATTAGTGCTACAACGGTATTCAAGAGGTCCTGCGATGCCGCCTCTGCCTCCCGTACCCTGGAGGCGGCACATGGGTCACGCGGTACGGTCATACTGCGGTGGGACGCACACTCGTTGACCTCTCATGGCACTGCTCCACACTTCAGGGAGGACGCTTTCCATTAGCTATGTTTTCTGATGACATGTCGCGCTGGCCCTGTCCAACAACAGAACTCCTTTAGATCCAAACAGACTCTTCCACTCTCTCACCGGAAGTGAAACCAGGCCACACGGACACTTTCACAATACAACAGCCGGGAATGCACTTTTCGGTAAATAAAAACACATTCCTTCCTCCTAATTAATCAAATAAACGTCTCCCTGAAGAACAGGGGCCAGCTTCGATCGGTAAACAGCTGTTACAACAACTTTTTTACTTTGCGATACCATTACAACGCATGCATTACCACGCATGCGTTGTACATCACAAAGTCATTGCTACGCATTTTTTAGAACGCATGGTCATTTACCACGCATGCCTTTACAACGAATTTTGTTGTAAAGGTATGTATGGTAAATGACCATGCGTTCTAAAAACATGTAGACGATCCATGTCGTTGTAAGGAAACAGAGGCTGTTCCGTTTCCTCACAATGACGTGCACCGCCCCTCAGAGATGACGTGAAGCAGGAACCACGAGGAGAGAGGAACCATGAGGAGTGAGAGGTAAGGGGGATTGGGCATGGGGTGGGGGTTTCTTTTCTAGGGTTTAGGGTAGTGCAGTGGTGTTTGGGTGGTGTAGGGGGTCGTGCTGGGGGTAGTGTTTTAGGGTTTAGGGTAGTGCAGTGGTGTTTGGGTAGTGTAGGGGGTCGTGCTGGGGGTAGTGTTTTAGGGTTTAGGGTAGTGCAGTAGTGTAGGAGGTCATGCTGGGGGTAGTGTTTTAGGGTTTAGGGTAGTGCAGTGGTGTATGGGTAGTGTAGGGGGTCGTGCTGGGGTAGTGTTTTAGGGTTTAGGGTGGTGCAGTGGTGTTTGAGTAGTGTAGGGGGTCATGCTGCTGGTAGTGTTTTAGGGTTTAGGGTAGTGCAGTGGTGTTTGTGTAGTGTAGGGGGTCATGCTGGGGGTAGTGTTTTATGGTTTAGGGTAGTGCAGTGGTGTTTGGATAGTGTAGGGGGTCGTGCTTGGGGTAGATTTAGGGTTTAGGGTAGTGCAGTGGTGTTTGGGTAGTGTAGGGAGTCGTGCTGGGGGTAGTGTTTTAGGGTTTAGGGTAGTGCAGTGGTGTTTGTGTAGTGGAGGGGGTAGTGTTTTAGGGTTTAGGGTAGTGCAGTGGTGTTTGGGTAGTGGAGGGGGTAGTGTTTTAGGGTTTAGGGTAGTGCGCCCAACCAGCCACAATATCCATGGACAAAGGGGATCCTGACTCTTTGGAACGCTCCGTCAATTGAATAATTTGGGTCAAGGGCCCTACCACGTCCAAGACCTATCAATTCCTTTCTTGGGATCCCTCATATACTTGGAGAAAAAGGTACATAGTTTCTCATCAATTTCAGGCGTGTGTGCCACCTTCCCCTTCAGTGAGGGCCTGGGGCATTCTCCCCTCATCCTATTCCTGACCTCCCTTTCAAGGGGTTGATGGATTTTCCCCACCACATACTCTGCCACTTTGGCGTCAGTTGTCCACTCTGCCGACCTAGGATGGTAAATTTGGGTAGGCTCGAACATGTCCGAATGGACCCCGTCCCCAACCGGGGACTGAGAGGAGTGGGAACCTGGACGCCAGGGACGCCCCGAGTCCTTATCCTCATCGGAGGAGGAATCGTCCTCTGATACACCCTCTCCCTCTAAGGGAAACCCGCCATCGGGGTCTACAATAGTGGTGACAGTGTCGCAATTTTCTCCGGGCCCCTCCTCCTCCCGGCAGGGTGCATGTTTTAGAGTTCGCACACTCTTGAGGAAGGTCTCCGTAAGTTTATCAAATCCTTCCAAGTGCTGTTATGCTTAACGGCCCTTTTATTCCCCATCTGGGAGCTACTTGGACCCGCCACCACCAGATCTGGGTCACTGAACACCCCAGGGATGCTTTTCGCCAGCTTATCAACCTGATCCCTAAGAGGAGCCAGCGCCCTAGAAGTAGCCAGAGAGAGGGCTTGGTCCACTGCTGGAGGGAGAAGTTGGGGGGCCATTCCTCCTCCACTTCCTGGTAGGAGGAGTAAAAATGGTCTTCTGGAGAAGACATGATAGCAGAGGGTGTGAGCACAGAACAAATGCCCTTAAAATCCTTAAGACAGGCCCCTCGCCGGTGCTCCAACAGCTGGGCTTTCCCCGAAGCTGTTATAAGAATAGACTGAGGTGCAATACCAATTACCACCACCAGGTGGCACTGGTCACTAATGTGGCCGTGTGGGGAAATCACCGCGTAGCGGTGTCAAAATTAGGCGAGTGACCGGATTCCCAAACGCGCGTAAAGACCAGCGGGAGCGCTCGACTGAGCTGCCTCGCTCGGACCAGACGCGCCTGACAGGATCTCACCGCGCGCAGAGCACACAGCGAGAGAAACTGCGAGGGGGAGAATGCGCTCGGGCAAGAGCCTGCTGCACAGGGAATATGAAACAATACCAAGGCAATAACGTGCACAAGAAACCGCTATACAAACAGCAACACCGTCAGATTAAGCCAAGAATGTAAGGAATGCACTTAACTGACGAGCAGTGAAAGAAAGAGGAAGCGGAAGGGACGTCACGATATTATATACGATGGACTGTGATATGATTGGACTATAGTTGCCTTGGAGACTACCCCCTAATGGTTCATGGGTTGTGTAGTCTTTTGTTTAATGATTGTTGTGTTACGTTTTCTTTGAACTGCTGTGCAAATAAAGTGAGGAAAGATATGCATAATCCTCGCCTCCGTCCTGCCATAGATAGTAGAGTCACCCAAGAAGTTTTCAACCAACAGCAAAACTCACAACAAAACCTAAATACATTTCACGAAAGGAAGCGATCGTGTTCAACCAGTAGCTCCCTAAATTTAAATCCAACTCCCCTACATTGTCAAAAGTAAGGCCAGTGATCCTTTAAAAACAGAACCCCGGCTCAGGGAGCTATTTCACACCTCCACTACACACAAAGTCGAGTTGCTACTCTCAGATACCAACCAAGCCCTGAATTCAATGGCTAGTGCTGCTCATATGCACGCAGACAAACTGGATGCCCAATTAAATACCTTACAGCTGATAGCTGGTTTAATAACCAAAATTGACACTAAACTAGACCAATTAAACTTCCTGATATGCAGAGCCCAAAATAACGTTGCGTTAAGTCAAAGCGACAGCGGGTGTAGCTGCAATCCGATATTAGAAAAACTAGAAACTCTTCCGGAAGTAATGTCCACTTTAATAGAGGACCTGAAGAATGAGGCATGTAGACGTATGCCGAAAATTACTCCCTCCCAGCCACAATTGGGCCAGCACTCACACTGGCCCACTTTAAGTAAACAACAATCTTACAGTATAGAGCACCCATGGGATAATAAGACTGACCCTAAAACAAGAATTCAGTCGCGCGTCAATGACCCCCCTGATTGCCTAGAGCCACAGACCATTGTCACACAAGATGCCCAGACCAAATGCTCAAAAATCGTTGATAAACAAGATCACAAAACCACCCTAAACAAAATACACACAATAAATTGCGCTGATAAATCCATTCAAGAAAATCTTATTCATGTAAACACCACCCAACCTAAAACTGCAATAGACATTGACAATCTGCTCCATTTCATTGAACCATTGAAGAAGGCAACTGCCCCCCTGGCTGAAGGACAACATCTGTCCAGGAAAAACAAGAAGAGATTAAAGAAATTAAACAATGCTAGGAAATAGAATGGAGTGCTATTACGCTGGCTCAGATCCGATGACATTGATTCAAAACCCAATACAGCCTCTCCATCTAGCAAAACTATTCATGGAGGAGGAATTTTAGCCACCTGCTCTCCAGAACAAACCATCGGAGTGCAAAGTGTGGGTCAATGCACGACCGAATTCGCTCAACGTACCGTGCTCAGCCCAAAGGAGACTATTGGGGAATGTAAGGAAAAAAAAGAATCCAATAGCCACTGTGAAGAATCCCTAAAGACTCTGGATAAACCCACAAAGTCATTAAGCAATCGACCCTCCCTTCAGCATGGTGTGAAAGAGCTTATGGGCTTAGATCTCCTTCACAAATCCACAAGCCGCTGCGACTCAACACAGCTATGTGAAATCAAGAAAGAGGGCTATAACATAAGAAAACCCACGGAGGAGATAGCCATACAAGTTAATCTTATAGACGGGCCCGGAAAGAAACGAAACGAGAAGGCACTGAACTCCTCGAAACAGTGGACCAGAGGCGGGAGCCCCCAAGGGAGTATAAAAGAGGAAGTAGTACCCCATGAGGTCAGTCCGCACTGTTCTAACGTGAACAAACCAGAATGTTTAAATCAACGCCTTAAAATCGAGATGCCCAAAGATGACTTAGTAATAAGACTCTCACATCAGAAGAATAAAGCTGCACTGAACAATGTTGAAACAATCAAATCATCCCAAGAAGGTAAAAAATTAACGATGTACCCAGAGTATGTATCCCAAGGGAAATGGGACATCCTCAATAGAGGAAATCTCTGTGTTCGCACCTTCCAGGACTAGAAAACATGAAAACAACAGATATTGAAGGTGTGGCTTTTATCGCCCCAGAACAGGGCCAAATAAATGAGACCACGGTAGTAACCCTCTACAGCAAAGATATGGCCTCTGCCCTACTGAAGAATAAAGATCGTTTGGGCGACTGGGGCATTCAGATTAGTCTTGTGACCAAAGTTAAGTACCCAGCTTTTTTAAAGGACAGAGCTCCTAATGCCTCAAAGGATCCCAGCACTCCAACTTTGTCTAGCAGTGATATAACCAGGCAGCTGCCCATTTCAATTCTGTGTGGTTCCCTGGCGGGTACCCAAACAGTGCCCTGGAAAAAGAACCCGCTACAAATAACAACATCCAGAGCAGGAGGTTCCCGCCAGTGTGCTCTTAAATGACAGAACTCTCAAGATTGGTCTTGGCTCTCTCAGGCCTTAGGGTGAAGCACATAACACCTCGACTGGATATAAAGCCAGTAAAGATGCTGCTTACCACCTTAAAATCTGCTCCTGGAACATCCGAGGACTAACCAAGGAAAAAGCTGAAAGATTAATGATCTCTTCTGTGAAAAACTATGACATTATTGCTTTGCAAGAAACTTGGTCCTTGCAAACTATCGCCTGGGAAGACTATACTGTCTATGAATCTTGTGCAATAGCATCTCAAGTAGGCGGCCATGCGTCAGGAGGTGTATTAATCGCTCTGAAGAACAACCTGGCCCTAAAGGTCACCCCCCTCTGTAAAGGGCAAGGCGATTATATTTTTATCAACATCCAGTCACAACGTCTGGGAAAAAATAATTTGAAACAACAAACTATTATCCTTGGCTGTATCTATCTACATCCCTCTAAAATCAAGCGAGAGTCAACCTTGAATAAAATTCTCCCTATCATGAGAGATCTTCTCGTACACTTTCCAAACGATATGTGGCTAGTAATGGGAGACTTTAATGCTAACCTAATGGAGACCAGTCTGGATTCTTCTCTCCTATCCTCACTGGACAACCAAATGTGGGCCATCCCGGATATAAGGTACCAGTACCAACGGAAGGATAATCAAGGGACAAAGGTGGCAGGGTGCTTAAACCAACTAGGGCTCTGCATTTTAAACGGAAGACTTGATTCAGACTCGCCCGCTGCTTATACCCATGTATCCCCCTTCAGAATGGCTACCTTGGACTACATATGGATCTCGGTCGCCCACTTTCATCTTGCTCAGAATTTTGTGGTAACCCCCTCATTGGAAAGTGATCATGCCGTTCTAACGTGCAAAGTTCTGTCCTGGCAGAGCTCCCGCCCAAAAAACTACTTGATTGGGAAAGAATCTATATTGGAGCCTATTAGAAAACTACGGTGGACCCTGGACCAACAAGAAACAATTGAAGAGAAGGTGGAGGACTTTTTAGAAAACCTGAACCATGAGTTTGGCGACCAGCTGACGGCACTATCGTGGGAGCAGGTAGTGGAGGATCTCAAAACAAATCTATCTATAAAGATACTTAAAAGTTCAAATAATTCCTCCTCAACTATACCCCACGTTAGTGAACACAAGCAAACTATGTTGAGCATTAAACACAAATTAAATAACTTATTGCGCAAATGCACATACACCAATACAGAATCCTTACGAGAGAAGTTATCGATTACTCGCAAAGAGTATAGGAAGGCAAGGTTCACCTACCAGAGGACAAAAGAAGAACAGCACTGGACAATTGCCCATGAAATCATAAAATCAAAGGATCAAAAGAGATTTTGGAGCTGGGTAAATAAAGCTGTTAGACCGGATCAACCATCTACCGTAACAAATATCTCTCCCACTGATTGGGAGGCTCATATTGAAGCACTTTACGTTGAGCCCGCTAGAAACAACTGGCCTAGTTATCACAGCTCTACTCTCCTCAATCCCCATACTGGAACGCTACCCACTATTAAGATCGCCCCTAAACAAGTTGCACTTATTATAAAGCAAATGCGCCCAGGAGGGGCCCCGGGCCCAAATGGTTTACCAACAAAGATATATAAAGCCTCTACTCATAAGGGGGCAGCGCTCTTGGCCCCCCTATTTGAGGCATGCAGCATGGGCGGGCCTATTCCTGATTCTTGGCGAGGTTCTCTCCTCGTCCCAATCCACAAAAAAGGTCAGCAATCTAATCCCAATAATTATCGGATGATTGCTCTCCTTGACATCGAAGGGAAGGCCTATGCAAGCGTCCTATTACAAGAATTGACCAGCTGGGCGGAAGACCGTAAATTAATACCTTTTACGCAAACCGGTTTCCAAAAGGGCTGTCACATCGAGGACAATCTGATCTGCTTAGCCCACATGATTGAGGATACTCTTGCAACAAAGGAAAAATCGCTATTCCTGGGATTTATTGATTTTTGAAAGGCATTTGACAGCGTTGTCCGTCCCAGGCTTTGGGAAAAACTGTCCAAATGGGGCATCCCGCAGTCTCTATTGAATGCCCTTATCGCTCTCTATTCCAATACCTGGGTAAAAATAAAAGTTTCCTCTGGTTGGTCTACAACTAATAAAATCATGACCAACAGAGGCCTAAAGCAGGGATGCATCTTGGCTCCTTTACTCTTCAACTTGTACCTTGCAGACTTGCCTGAGTGGCTGGCCCGTTCTCGAGCGTTTCCACCAAGAATCGCATCTGTTAAAATGCAGTCAATGCAATACGCAGATGACACGATTCTCCTTGATCAAACTCAGGTGGGCCTTCAACGACTTTTTGATTCCCTGGCATCGTATTGTGAAACAAATGCTTTGGAGATTAATATTTCTAAAACTAAGGTGATAATAGTCTCGAGGCGTCGAGCAAGACAGCGCCCCTGGTTCATCGCTGGAAAACCCATAGAGGTAGTTGCCATATATAAATATCTTGGAGTCTGGATGGACCACAGAGGGAGCCCGGGTCCGCAAATCGCGGCAATGCAAGGTGTGGCTCGCAGCCTGGAGGGGGCCTTCCTAAGAACTAAGAAAGCTCTTCATTCTCCAGACTTCACCCCGTTAATCAGAGTGATAGGTGCCAAATTACTACCCATTATAGCTTTTGGCGACATTACTTTTAAAGATAAAATAATCACCTGGTTGGATAGAGTGCAATCAGCTTGTTTTCGCAGAGTGTTTTACCTACCCAACTTGACCTCTCATGCCCAAATCCGTATGGAGTTCTGCCTGTCTTCCCAGCATTGGATCATGAAAGCAAGATTCATTGCCTATTGTGCAAAAACTAAAATGGCTCATGATTCCACATTAAAGAGCTGCATATGGTCACTGTTAAACAACCCCAGCACTTCATGGAATACATTTTTAATATTCTGCTTGGACGCTCTAGAAGCTCATGAATTATGGGCTAGCACGCTGCCCATAGGGGTGGTTGCTAAAGTTTTGACTAAACAAGCAAAGATCCTCTCAGTGGAACACGATGCATCAGCCGTGAAAAACGTATCCCATGGCAGTTGGGCGTCAAAACTTTATGATCTTAATACCTTACCGCATTATTTGTCATCCTCTATGAAGCCATTGGTGAAACACCAGCTAATGAGACTACGTTTTGGCCTAATCCCTCTGATGGCGTATAAGTATGGAAGGAAGTATAAGGCAGATACGCCCTCTCAGTGTCGTTTTTGCAGCAATGGGGAAGAAAATTGATTACATGTGTTGTGCATCTGTAGAATCTTACTCCCCTTGCGAATTTTTTGGTTGCGCCCCATCTGGAGAATTCTCAATGTGCGGACATGCCAAGAAGCCCTAGAGGAGTGTATGAAGGGGGACTCAGCTCAGATGGCCGCCCGATTTGTAAAATTCATGATCAAGATAAACTCAATTTTACCAGTAGATGTCCCCCATGAACCTTCGCTGTGTTAGCTATGAACTTCTTTTTTTTCTTTCTTTAAAAAAAAAAACATGAACTTTTTAATTGAGAGTGGAAAGTGCTTTTTATGTTATTTTTGCGCTTACATGAACTTTTTAATTGCGAGTGGAAAGTGCTTTTTATGTTCTTTTTGTATGAATCGCAATGATTTTAATTAATTGTGCAAATAAATATATCTATCTATCATTAAACTTTATTTGATCTGATTTAGAAACATAGATCATAAAAGTGTACATAAAAACAGTAAATCCTCTTCCCTAATACAATACAGTGAGAATTAATTAAAACCAGTAGGTAAAAACGGGTGTTACAAAGCCCGGTTCAGAGCAACTTCAGGTTAACAGAATCGTAAAGTTCAATGTTTCGCAAGATCAATCTCATGTACTTCGTGCAAAATATGCAATAAGGGGTCCAAGTAAGATGTAACGCTCCAATACCTGACCAGTTTGCACTATATAAAACTGCAGAAAAACTAAAAATAAAAAGTGTTTTGCACACTTCTGTCATTGGGCTATATGTGGGCTACATCTGGGTGATATTTGTGCTACATTTGGGCTCTTTTTTCTCTGGTGGCCATCTTGAGAGACTTATTTGTTATGAAGTTTCCTAATTTCGTCATTTACTGCAGTCTCCTCAGTAGGAAATGCTTTCAGTTTTTTACTTTGATTCCATCAAGAAGGCATTCAGATGTGTCACACATTTGCCATAAATTCAGAATGTTAGCACTCTAGTTGTTCATTAGATCACTGTAGTAAAGCTACTGCTCACCAGGGAGTTAACTGGAAGTCTACTGCTGGTATTGAAAGTGATTGTTTCAGTCTGCATGTCAGAATTTTCTAATGAAATAGAAGAGGATTTGAGATCTCACTTAAAACATGCCCTAAATTTTCTTTCTGCAGCACTAACCATAATTTCTATGGCAAAATGAACCCCCTCATTTTGTTCCTTTTTAAATTAAATGTTTTAAGTGTTACCAGTTTATTCCAATCAAGATGGCTTCAGGTGTGCCATACTTTTGTCATAAGTAAGACTGTTAGCGCTCTAGTTGTTCTTTAGAACACTCTGGGAAGCTGCAGTAGAACACAAAGGCATCAACTGACAGGCTGCTCCTGTTGAAATATAACAGGAAGATATTTGAGATCTCACTTAAAACATGTCCTAATTTTTCTTTCTACAGCACTAACCATAATTTCTATGACAAAATGAACCCCCTCATTTTGTTCCTTTTTAAATTAAATGTTTTAAGAGTTACCAGTTTATTCCAATCAAGATGGCTTCAGGTGTGCCATCATTTTGTCATAAGTAAGACTGTTAGCGCTCTAGTTGTTCTTTAGAACACTCTGGGGAGCTGCAGTAGAACACAAAGGTATCAACTGACAGGCTGTTCCTGTTGAAATATAACAGGAAGATATTTGAGATCATACTTGAAACATGTCCTAATTTTTCTTTCTACAGCACTAACCATAATTTCTATGACAAAATGAACCCCCTCATTTTGTTCCTTTTTAAATTAAATGTTTTATGTGTTACCAGTTTATTCCAATCAAGATGGCTTCAGGTGTGCCATACTTTTGTCATAAGTAAGGCTGTTAGCACTCTAGTTGTTCTTTAGAACACTCTGGGAAGCTGCAGTAGAACACAAAGGCATCAACTGACAGGCTGCTCCTGTTGAAATATAACAGGAAGATATTTGAGATCTCACTTAAAACATGTCCTAATTTTTCTTTCTACAGCACTAACCATAATTTCTATGGCAAAATGAACCCCCTCATTGTGTTCCTTTTTAAATTAAATGTTTTAAGTGTTACCAGTTTATTCCAATCAAGATGGCTTCAGGTGTGCCATACTTTTTGTCATAAGTAAGACTGTTAGCTCTCTAGTTGTTCTTTAGAACACTCTGGGAAGCTGCAGTAGAACACAACGGCATCAACTGACAGGCTGCTCCTGTTGAAATATAACAGGAAGATATTTGAGATCTCACTTAAAACATGTCCTAATTTATCTTTCTACAGCACTAACCATAATTTCTATGACAAAATGAACCCCTCATTTTGTTCCTTTTTAAATTAAATGTTTTAAGTGTTACCAGTTTATTCCAATCAAGATGGCTTCAGGTGTGCCATACTTTTGTCATAAGTAAGGCTGTTAGCACTCTAGTTGTTATTTAGAACACTCTGGGAAGCTGCAGTAGAACACAAAGGCATCAACTGACAGGCTGCTCCTGTTGAAATATAACAGGAAGATATTTGAGATCTCACTTAAAACATGTCCTAATTTTTCTTTCTACAGCACTAACCATATTTTCTATGGCAAAATGAACCCCCTCATTTTGTTCCTTTTTAAATTAAATGTTTTAAGTGTTACCAGTTTATTCCAATCAAGATGGCTTCAGGTGTGCCATACTATTGTCATAAGTAAGACTGTTAGCTCTCTAGTTGTTCTTTAGAACACTCTGGGAAGCTGCAGTAGAACACAAAGGCATCAACTGACAGGCTGCTCCTATTGAAATATAACAGGAAGATATTTGAGATCTCACTTAAAACATGTCCTAATTTTTCTTTCTACAGCACTAACCATAATTTCTATGACAAAATGAACCCCCTCATTTTGTTCCTTTTTAAATTAAATGTTTTAAGTGTTATCAGTTTATTCCAATCAAGATGGCTTCAGGTGTGCCATAGTTTTGTCATAAGTAAGGCTGTTAGCACTCTAGTTGTTCTTTAGAACACTCTGGGAAGCTGCAGTAGAACACAAAATAATCAACTGACAGTCTCTGCCCTTGTTGGATGTACATGATTTACTGAGAATGTCAGACTTCATTCTCACATGACTGAGAAAGATAATGTGAATTTACAGAAAATATGCTCTCATTTTAGCTTCTGGAGCCCCTTCCAAAACTGTATGGGACAAGCATGTGAAAATAGTTTTCTCTCAAACATGATTCATGATATCCCAGCAGAAGGTTTTTCACAGGGTAAAATCACCTTAGAACACACCACAATTCTTGAAATTAGTATGGTACCATCAACAAATGAATTCTAATGTAACTAAAGTCTGTTATCACCCTTTATAGTTCTCCTTTTGGTAACCCTCAAAATCTTCGATTCACTACAATGCATTTCAATGGGGTACTATCATTTATATTGGTCCCAAGATGGCTGCCAGCAATTCCAGGATGAAGTGCTGACAGCCAATCAGATCTCACAATACCCAGATATATATGTGTTTTCTTTTTCAATTTTCTCAGGAACTACTGAACGGATTTACACCATTTAACCAGAAAGGCACGACTCTGAACCAAGGGCTACCTTTTTGCCAAATTTGGTGTAATTCCGGTCAGCAGTTCGGGCTGTAGCTGCGATGAAAGGTTCCTATGGAAAATTGCATGGGGAAAACATGTTTTGGGACCCCCCTTTTTTCTCGGCCCCCACTTGACGGATCACCCCGAGACTTTCAGGATAGGAGCGGACCGGAGCGCCCCACGAGTTTTGAAAATTTCGCAAAGATTCGTCAACCGGCGCCAAAGTTATTTCAAATAGAATGTTGCAGATTTCCTATAGAAAATAGGTCCTAACTATAACTATCTACTGTCGACCGCCAGTAGATAATATATATATATATATATATATATATATATATATATATATATTCACTGAAAAAACCACAGGTTTCAGGGACGTTATAGTTAGAAATTAGCATTTAAAAAACCTTTGAAATTCACTTTAAAAACCATAGGTTTCAGGCACGTTATAGTTAGATCAAGGCTATAACGATCAAGTCTGGCGGCCGAAACGCGTCACTTTTGGACATAGATGTGTGAATAAACCCATCTGTTGAATACTTCTGCCTTTGGAGTCTGTGCCTGTGGTGTTGCGCTGCTGCTGCTGCCGTAGCGGATACATTCCTGGGATTTTCGTGGTGATATATATATATATATATATATATATATATATATTCACTGAAAAAACCACAGGTTTCAGGGACGTTATAGTTAGAAATTAGCATTTAAAAAACCTTTGAAATTCACTTTAAAAACCATAGGTTTCAGGCACGTTATAGTTAGAAATTAGCATTTAAAAAACCTTTGAAATTCACTGAAAAAACCATAGGTTTCAGGCACGTTATAGTTAGAAATTAGCATTTAAAAAACCTTTGAAATTCACTGATAAAACCATAGGTTTCAGGCACGTTATAGTTAGAAATTAGTATTTAAAAAACCTTAGAAATTCACTGAAACAACCATAGGTTTTAGGGAAAGTTATAGTTAGTTGGACATTTCACTCGTACAAAACCAGAGAAATTCCCCCGTTATAGTTAGTTCAGCTAACTATAACTCACGCCCGCAATGCACTGCTGATGACGTCACATATTACATCACTCATGACATGGTCAGTGACATCACTGATGACATCACTGATGACATCATCCAGTGACTGTGTGTTTCTGTAAAGTTTAAATATGTTTAATATATATAGGGAAAGGCGTATTGAAGAATGAGTGGGTGTATAAGTGTCTGAATGGATGATTTAGTAGGTGCGTGACTGACTCTATAAGTGAGACATTAAACGTATCTTACTGAATGCATGGGTTAGTGACTAAACTGTGTGAATGTCTGTATCCGTCTGTCTGTTGTTGTGTAAGCGGCTGCATGGGTTTGCGAATAGCTACATGAGTGTCTATATGAGTTATTGATTGGTTTTCTGAGTATCTGTATGGGTGCCTGAGTGTTTGTGTGGGTGGGGTGTGTGTGACTCTGTGCATAGATGTGTGAGTGGGTGATTCACTTGGTGCATGGTTTCAAGAGTGCATCTGTGATGGACTGTATGGGTGGGTGAGTGTGTGTATTGGTGCGTTAGTGAGTGAATGTATATCTCAGTGGTACATGTGTGAGTAACTACATATGTGAGAAGCAGTATATATGTGTGTTGGAGTACATAAATGGCTATAAGTGAGAGTGTGTGATTGTGAGAGTGGCTGTATGGATGAGTGTGTGCTTGTATCAGTGATTGTATAAGAGCGTAAGAATGTGCTAGTATTTGTATGAGTAATTGAGCTGGTGTGTGTATAACTGTATAGGTGAGTAAATGGCAGTGATTAATTATTTGCATGACTGACTAGGTGTGTGAGTACCTCTATGGATGAGTGGCGGTGTGTGAGTTTCTATATAGGTGTATGAGTGCATATGATAGTCCTGTACTGAGTGACCATAAGTATGAGTGGATGTGTGTGTAAACCTAAGAATCAGTGAGTGGGTATGTAGTTATTGGTGTTGGAGTGTTTATGGTTTTGACAATGGCAGTCTGTAATTTAGAGAGGGTGTATCAAAGGTTATATTAGGGTGTGAGAAGATGCATCAATGTATCACATGGATGATGTCATCAGTGATGTCATTTGAGATGTCATCAGTGATGTCATCAGTGATGTCACTGACCATGTGATGAGTGATGTAATATGTGACGTCATCAGCGGGGGCGCGAGTTATAGTTAGCTGAACTAACTATAACGGGGGAATTTCTCCAGTTTTGTACGAGTGAAATGTCCAACTAACTATAACTTTCCCTAAAACCTATGGTTTTTTCAGTGAATTTCTAAGGTTTTTTAAATGCTAATTTCTAACTATAACGTGCCTGAAACCTATGGTTTTTTCAGTGAATTTCAAAGGTTTTTTAAATGCTAATTTCTAACTATAACGTGCCTGAAACCTATGGTTTTTTCAGTGAATATATATATATATATATGTATATATATATATATCCAAACACAATTCCCACAGCGCTGTCAGCTGATACCGGGACACGGACACCAATTTTGTGCTGTTATATTCTTTATTTTACTTCATGACAGGATGACACGTTTCGCCCACCTCACTGGGCTTGATCACATAATGAGATTTACAAAGCCATCTTTTAAAGTGCTACACACACCACGTGACCGCCAATCGGAATAATCATGAAAGACAGACTATGCCCTCAATTATTTCTTACATAAAGAAAGCAAATGCAGATCTAATATTTAAATTGTATTAATGGTTAAAAACTGTATTTAAACTGTTTTTGATCTCAAAAACACAGCATAGCTGATATTAACAGTACAACTAGTATCCAACATCATAGTTACTTTCATCCCTTCCTATACAGCTACCATAAACCACTGTGTGGGTTATTTGACTTGATATTTGCTCCAATGCTGTTTGATTTAATCGTCACCACATGCTAAGAACTGGGTACAATTTATCCTTTTGGAACATATAAAGTGCACATGTGCCATTAAAATATCTGATATTGTTGAACAAATATTTCCACATTGTATTGGTTAATAAGAGGTGCAACATGGCTTAAAAATAAATAAACAAATAAGAATACCTGCTTAAATGCAATGAACATCTAACGCCTATAGCCATTACCTCTTATTAAGGACCCTTCAACTAAACATATTCCCTAGTTTTTAAAGTGCATCTCTCCTCATGGATTTATAATAAAGCGCATAGTGCAAACATATCCTTTGTAGATACAGTACCTATCTCCACTTGGGGTTATAGTAAAGTGCATGGTGCAGGTGCGTTGTAAATACCAATACATTCCTGTTGATTCTTAATGCCCCAAAGAAAATATAACAAATCTAGTTCAATAATAATAAGCATATTGAGCATTAGATTCACTTAAAAATAAATCTTTTTTAGGTCAAACTATTATAAGACAACTGAACTTTCATGCTTTAAACAATCAGTGCAAAAGATTAAAAAAGTGCCATAGTGCGTGAAAAAGTGCTAATGTGCTTTTGATTAAAACCTAATAACTACTAGGGGATGGGAGGGGCACCAGCAATTATTCTCTTAGTAAACAGAGCAGCCTGCTTTGTTATGCTTATTTTTCTCAGCGGGACATGAATCATCTCTAGTAAATCACTCTGGGCTGGAGACCCCTTCTTTGTGGGGAATAAAGTGCTTTTAAATAGTACATGGCTTTGTGCCTAGTGGAAGCAAATCAAATTAGGACTGTCATGACACAGATTCTACCTGTTCTTCTTCCATTACTGTGTCTCGTATCTACAAATATAGTCCATGAATCACAGGTTTCAGAGCCTGATTGTATGCCCATTGTCACTATAAATAATTATGGAGTTCCTCCCCATTGTTCAACCCATTTGGTGTCCATGTGTCTAACTCCAAAATAAATTTGGACTCCAACCTTCTCAAAAGTTTTTCTCTATTTCCTCCTCTTCTTAGTGGAGGCACTGCACCAATGACAAAATATTTCAAGCAGCTCAGGTTGTTGTTATGCACTGTTTTAAAGTGCCTGCTTACTGGGTAGGACATGTCAGAGTTAACTATTGCTCTGAGATGTTGAAGAATTCGCACATGTACTTGCAGTTTAGTACTTCCCACGTATTGTAAACCGCAGGAGCAAGTTAAAACATAAACTGCAAATTCTGTGCAGCAGTTATATCTCCCTTCAAGTTGATTTATGTTGGGGCCGAGCACAGAAGAATATTGGGTTGTATTAGTGCCAAATTTACATCCTCAATTTTATATATATATATTTATACATATATATATTAACTGAAAAAAACATAGGTTTCAGGGACGTTATAGTTAGAAATTAGCATTTAAAAAACCTTTGAAATTCACTGAAAAAATCATAGGTTTCAGGGACGTTATAGTTAGTTGGACATTTCACTCGTACAAAACCAGAGAAATTCGGCCGTTATAGTTAGTTGAGCTAACTATAACTTGCGCCCCCGCAATGCACTGCTGATGACGTCACATATTACATCATTCATGACATGGTCAGTGACATCACTGATGACATCTCAAATGACATCACTGATGACATCTCAAGCCCGCGCTTCGTTATTTTTTTTGTTTTTTCATCCGGATTCGCGAACAAAGCGCAAATTTGGACGATTTAGTTTTTTTTTAATGCTTTTTTTGGCCCTGGGGGTCCTTGTGGGACCCCCTGAGCAGGCCTAGGGGGTCAGGGTGTTTGTACCCTGCCCCCTTTTCTTGTTTTTCACCTTTTTTTACTCTTTTCTTGTGACTCAGTTACAGAGTCACAAGATGGCTGCCAATACTTCCTGGTTTGGAGTGTTGGCAGCCAATCAGAGCGAAGCGCGTGCTCGGTAGGAGTCGCAACTTCTCCTCGGTGCTCAGATATCGATATTTTTCTTTTTTAAATTTCTCAGGAACTACTGACCGGATTTACACCATTTAAAAAAAGGTCACTTTCTGACCAAGACCTACCTTTTTGCCAAATTTGGTGTAATTCCGTTCAGCAGTTCGGGATGTAGCTGTGTCGCCGCCAAAGCCAAACTCCATGACGGAATGAAGGCCGTCGCCGATTGGATGAAGATAAGCCGACTAAAGCTGAACACGGACAAAACGGAGGTCCTCATCCTCGGCTCCAACCCCTCAGCCTGGGACGACTCCTGGTGGCCAATGACGCTGGGAGCAGTCCCGACACCCACCGACCACGCACGCAACCTGGGAGTCATCCTCGACTCAACGCTCTCCATGACCAAGCAAGTCAACGCAGTCTCCTCCTCCTGCTTCAACACCCTCCGCATGCTTCGCAAGATCTACAGGTGGATCCCGACAGACACAAGAAGAACAGTCACCCAGGCCCTCGTCAGTAGCAGACTAGACTATGGGAACGCCCTCTACGCGGGAGCACCGGCCAAGCTCATCAAGCGTCTACAACGCATACAAAACACCTCCGCACGACTGATCCTCGACGTACCACGCCACAGCCACATCACCCCCCACTTTAGGAACCTGCACTGGCTCCCCGTCGACAGGAGGATCACCTTCAAACTCCTCACCCACGCACAGAAGGCACTCCACAAAACTGGCCCAGCCTACCTCAACAGACGACTCTTCTTCTACGTCCCCAACCGCCAGCTCCGCTCTGCCAACCTCTCCCTCGCCACCGTCCCCCGCATTCGAAGAACAACCACCGGCAGCAGATCCTTCTCACACCTCACCGCCAAGACCTGGAACACCCTTCCACTAAGCCTACGAAAGACCCAAGACCTGCTGACCTTCAGGAGGCTACTCAAGACCTGGCTGTTCAACCAGTAGCAGCATCCCCCCCCATCCCTCTCCCCAGCGCCTTGAGACCCTCGCGGGTAAGTAGTGCGCTCTACAAATTCTGTGATTGATTGATTGAAATTAACATGGGGAAAATGCGTTTTGGGACCCCCCTTTTTCTCGGTCCCCGCTTGACGAATCACCCCGAAACTTTCAAGACAGGAGCTGACCGGAGCGCCCCATTAGTTTTGAAAATTTCGCGAAGTTTTGTCAACCAAAAATATTGGCAAAACAAAAAACGCTTTTTGAATAGAAACGAGGTCCTAACTATAACTACCTACTGGCGACCGCCAGTAGGTAATATATATATATATATATATATATATATACATATATATACATATATATATATATATATATATATATATATATATATATATATATATATTCACTGAAAAAACCATAGGTTTCAGGGACGTTATAGTTACAAATTAGCATTTAAAAAACCTTTGAAATTCACTGAAAAAACCATAGGTTTTAGGGACAGTTATAGTTAGTTGGACATTGCACTCGTACAAAACCCGTGAAATTCCCCCGTTATAGTTAGTCCAGCTAACTATAACTCGCGCCCGCAATGCACTGCTGATGACGTCACATACTACATCACTCATGACATGGTCAGTGACATCACTGATGACATCACTGATGACATCTCAAATGACATCACTGATGACATCACTGATGACATCATCCAGTGACTGTGTGTTTCTGTAAAGTTTAAATAGTTTTAATATATATAGGAAAAGACGTATTGAAGAATGAGTGGGTGTGTAAGTGTCTGTATGGATGATTTAGTAGGTGCGTGACTGACTCTATAAGTGAGTGATTTAACGTATCTTACTGAATGCATGGGTTAGTGACTAAACTGGGTGAATGTCTGTATCCGTCTGTCTGTTGCTGTGTAAGTGGCTGCATGTGTTTGTGAATAGCTACATGAGTGTCTATATGAGTTATTGAATGCTTGTCTGAGTATCTGTATGGGTGCCTGAGTGTTTGTGTGGGAGGGGTGTGTGCAACTCTGTGCATAGATGTGTGAGTGGGTGATTCACTGGGTGGATGGTTTCAAGAGTGCAACTGTGAAAGACTGTATGGGTGGGTAAGTGTGTGTAAGAGTGTGTTAGTGAGTGAATGTATGTCCCAGTGGTACATGTGTGAGTAACTACATATGTGAAAGGCAGTATATATGTTTGTTGGAGTATATAAATAGCTATAAGCGAGATTGTGATAGTGGCTGTATGGATGAGTGTGTGCTTGTATCAGTGATTGTATAAGAGCGTAAGAATGTGCTACTATTTGTATGAGTAATTGAGCTGGTGTGTGTATAACTGTATAGGTGAGTAAATGGTAGTGTGTTTAATTATTTGCATGACTGACTAGGTGTGTGAGTACCTCTATGGATGAGTGGCGGTGTTTGAGTGTCTATATAGGAGTATGAGTGCATATGATAGTCCTGTACTGAGTGACCGTAAGTATGAGTGACTGTACGGGTGAGTGAGTGGATGTGTGCGTAGACCTAAGAATCAGTGAGTGGGTATGTAGTTATTGGTGTTGGAGTGTCTATGGTTTTGCGAATGGCAGTCTGTAATTTAGAGTGGGTGTATCAAAGGTTATATTAGAGTGTGAGGAGGTGCATCAGATTATCACGTGGATGATGTCATCAGTGATGTAATTTGAGATGTCATCAGTGATGTCATCAGTGATGTCACTGACCATGTCATGAGTGATGTAATATGTGACGTCATCAGCAGTGCATTGCGGGGCGCGAGTTATAGTTAGCTGGACTAACTATAACGGGGGAATTTCACGGGTTTTGTACGAGTGCAATGTCCAACTAACTATAACTGTCCCTAAAACCTATGGTTTTTTCAGTGAATTTCAAAGGTTTTTTAAATGCTAATTTGTAACTATAACGTCCCTGAAACCTATGGTTTTTTCAGTGAATTTCAAAGGTTTTTTAAATGCTAATTTGTAACTATAACATGTCTGAAACCTACAGTTTTTTCAGTGAATTTCAAAGGTTTTGTAAATGACAATTTTTAAATGTATTAATTGTTATATAAATTTTTTTCATACTGATTTCCAAATTTTTTAGAAACAATTTTTTTTTACATATTTTATTTTTTAAATTACATTGTAATTACATTATACATTACATTACAAAAAATACTTTCTCAGAATGAATTACTTTAGTTTAATTACTTTGCACATAGGCAATAGACTTTTAAGTACAGTAGTTACAGTTGTTGCAATGGGCAACACATTTTCAAACACAATGCAACATTCAGCTCAATGTGAATTTCTAGTTAAATGCAATTAGTTACTTTATGGATTACTTTTCTAACCACATTACTGGATCCTAGATTCAGTCCTGGGACATCTCCTGTAAACAGTTGAGTAAAAGCGTTTTGGTTACAGTCGTGATTTTTAAGGAATATTATTGTACTTTAAAAGTTCACACTTAGAAACTTTTTCTCATAGAATCACCAATGTTATCCTATGGAAGGAAATTCACTTAGAAGTTAAAAACTGTTATCGTTACTTTTTCTTACTCAGTGTTGGATCCTGGATCCAGCACTGGTGCATCTCCTGTAAACAGTTGAAAGAATGCGTTTAAGTCATACAGGCGATTTTTTAGGAATATTTGTAGTTTGTGAAAATCGACACTTTGAAACTTTTCTGCTGAAAACCAGACAATGGATTCCTATGGAAGGAAATTCAAGTTACTGGTAAGTACGGTTAAAATTACTTTTGAGGATCAGTACTGGGCTGAAAGATGCAGCACTGAGGTCTCTCCTGATAACAGGTGAGTAAATCGGAATTCGTATTTCGGCTGATTTTAGAGGACTATTTTAAAGTTCCAAAACTCCACACTTAGAAGAATTTCCAAGTGAAACCAGTCAATGTTAGCCTATGGAAGGAAATTCAAGTTACTGGTAAGTACGGTTAAAATTACTTTTCAGGACCAGTACTGGGCTGAAAGATGTAGCACTGAGGTCTCTCCTGATAACAGGTGAGTAAATCAGATTTCGGATTTCGGCTGATTTTAGAGGAATATTTGTATGTTTCAAAAATCAACACTTAGAAACTTTTTCAGCAAAAAGCAGGCAATGATATCCTATGGAAGGAAATTCAAGTTACTGGTAAGTACGGTTAAAATTACTTTTGAGGATCAGTACTGGGCTAAAAGATGCAGCACTGGGTTCTCTCCTGATAACAGGTGAGTAAATCGGAATTCGTATTTCGGCTGATTTTAGAGGAATATTTTAAAGTTCCAAAACTCCACACTTAGAAGAATTTCCAAGTGAAACCAGTCAATGTTAGCCTATGAAGGAAATTCAAGTTACCGGTAAGTACGGTTAAAATTACTTTTCAGGACCAGTACTGGGCTGAAAGATGCAGCACTGAGGTCTCTCCTGATAACAGGTGAGTAAATCAGAATTCGGATTTCGGCTGATTTTAGAGGAATATTTGTATGTTTCAAAAATCAACACTTGGAAACTTTTTCAGCAAAAAGCAGGCAATGATATCCTATGGAAGGAAATTCAAGTTACTGGTAAGTACGGTTAAAATTACTTTTGAGGATCAGTACTGGGCTGAAAGATGCAGCACTGAGGTCTCTCCTGATAACAGGTGAGTAAATCGGAATTCGTAGTTCGGCTGATTTTAGAGGAATATTTTAAAGTTCCAAAACTCCACACTTAGAAGAATTTCCAAGTGAAACTAGTCAATGTTAGCCTATGAAGGAAATTCAAGTTACCGGTAAGTACGGTTAAAATTACTTTTGAGGATCAGTACTGGGCTGAAAGATGCAGCACTGAGGTCTCTCCTGATAACAGGTGAGTAAATCGGAATTCGGATTTCGGCTGATTTTAGAGGAATATTTGTATGTTTCAAAAATCAACACTTAGAAACTTTTTCAGCAAAAAGCAGGCAATGATATCCTATGGAAGGAAATTCAAGTTACTGGTAAGTACGGTTAAAATTACTTTTGAGGATCAGTACTGGGCTGAAAGATGCAGCACTGAGGTCTCTCCTGATAACAGGTGAGTAAATCGGAATTCGTATTTCGGCTGATTTTAGAGGAATATTTTAAAGTTCCAAAACTCCACACTTAGAAGAATTTCCAAGTGAAACCAGTCAATGTTAGCCTATGAAGGAAATTCAAGTTACCGGTAAGTACGGTTAAAATTACTTTTCAGGATTAGTACTGGGCTGAAAGATGCAGCACTGAGGTCTCTCCTGATAACAGGTGAGTAAATCGGAATTCGTATTTCGGCTGATTTTAGAGGAATATTTGCACAATGGTGAAGGGAGGGGGCGGGGCCTGAGGTGGCATCTGTGCAAACGCGCCCGTGGTGCGTTTTAAGTCGGGGGATTAACTCCCCTTGAATCCTGAGGGTCCCTGGAGTCCAACTAGCCCACCATGTTCCTCCAAAAAGCACCACAGAGCTGCGTTGCAGAGAGGTGTAAAAAGGGGCGTGGCCTCTGTACACCTCTCTGCAAGGCAGCCCCCTGGCGCATACTGGAGGTTCCTGGTGGGCTAGTTGGCCCCAGGGACCCCCAGTATTCAAGGGGATTCGTTCCCCCTCTGCAAACGCGCCAGGGGCGTGTTTGCAGAGTGGTGAAGGAAGGGGCGGGGCCTGCGGGCCCGATCGTTTTTTTTTGTTTTGTTTTTTTTTCCCCTGAAGGGGCCCCCTTCCTTTTTCCTATTTTTAGGCCCCGGGGACCCCATCCCCCGGGGCCGGCCTCTCGTTGGGGACTGTGGGGGGGGTCCCCAAACCCCCCACAGTCCCACCGGCTCCCGTGTCCTACGGGAGCCGGCATTGCTTTACACATGGGGAGCAGCTAACATGCTGCTCCCCATGTGGAAAGCAATCGACTTTGGATATTGGAAGAGAGAGCAGGTTTCCTGCTCTCTCTTCCAATATCCAAAGCAGTTTGCAATGACAGGACGGGAGCCGCGAGGCTCCCGTCCTTTCATTGCAAACAGCAGTGTCCCGGGGTAGGCACCCCGGGACACTGCAGGAGCCGGCCCTGGGGGTGGCGGTCCCCAGGGCCATCAAGGGCTCCAGGAGGGGGGCCGCGCGGCCCCCCTCCCTACATCGAGAAAGCCCCGGGGAGGTGGTGGTCCCCGGGGCTTGGAAGTCCAAAACGGACCCCCATTTTCATTTTTCTTAGTGCCCCGGGGAGGTGGTGGTCCCCGGGGCATGTGGGGGGGCTGGAACCCCCCCACACAGGTTTTTAAATATAAAAAAAGAAGCCCCGGGAGGTGGTGGTCCCCGGGGCTGCGGGAGGGCTCAGAGCCCTCCCGCACCATTATCCATAAAGCCCCGGGGGGTGGTGGTCCCCGGGGCTTGGGGGGGCCTTTAGAGGCCCCCCACACATAAAATTAACCCCCCCCCCAGCATGCCCCCGGGACTTGGCCCACCCGGGGGCCAATTAACATCGAAGCGCGGGAGACCGCGCTTCGTTTTTTTTTTTTTCGGCAGGGTTCGCGCTCCCTGAGCGCATCCTGCCAATTTTTATTTTTTTTTTAAAAATTTTTTTTTGCCCAGGGGGTCCTTGTGGGACCCCCTGAGCAGACCTAGGGGGTCAGGGTGTTTCTACCCTGCCCCCTTTGTGCGCTTTGCGCACTTGTTTCTGTCCCTCGGTTCTACCGAGGGACAAAATGGCTGCCAACACTTCCTGATTTGGAGTGTTGACAGCCAATTAACATAAAGCTCGTGCTCGGGAGGATCCGCGGCCCTAGATATACCTATCTTTTTTTCTTTTGATTTTCTCAGCAACTACTGAACGGATTTACACCATTTAACAAAAGGGTTCTTTCTGAACCAAAAACTACCTCTTTGCCAAATTTGGTGTAATTCCGTTCAGCAGTTCAGGCTGTAGCCGTGTCTAAAGTTTCCTATGGAAAATTGCATGGGGAAAACGCGTTTTGGGACCCCCCTTTTTCTCGGCCCCCGCTTGACGAATCCCCCGAGACTTTCAGGGTAGGAGCGGACCGGAGCGGGCCACAAAGTTTGAAAATTTTGCGAAGATACGTCAACCGGAAAGAGAGTTATTTCAAATAGAATGTCGCGGATTTCCTATGGATAATAGGTTGTAACTATAACTATCTACTGGCGACCGCCAGTAGATAATATATATATATATATATATATATATATATATATATATATATATATATATATATATTCTCTCTTTAACTTATGGCTATTATTTAAAAATGTATTCAGGTCTTGGAGTCCCTGAGTTCTAAAATGGTAGCTGCAACATTTTGTGTGTCTTGCAGGCCTGACCAATCAGAACATTTGTTTTGACACAATAGGTATCTATACATTTTCACCTCTAGTTTATCTAAATCAGCTAAACAGAATTATACCAAATCACAAAAACTACCCTTTCTGAGTAAATAACTAGCTTTCTGCCATATTTGGTGTAATTCTGTTTAGCTGTTTTTCCTGTATCATTGTTGAATTTTCCATATAGAACATGCATGGAGGAAAAAAGTGTTTTTTGGGTGGAGAGACCCCCCACAGCCCTCCCTTTTTTCAATTTTTGCAGTAACCCTGCAAACCCCAATTTTGAATTTGAACTCTGCTTATTTCCCTTTACATCTACCCCCTCCTAAACAGCAAAATGATCCTTACCACCCTTTACCTCTACCTAGCATTAACCCTAAAATCACCTGTATCTCTTTTTACCTCTACCCATTCTTAAACCCTAGAATCCTAGAAGTACCTTACCTCTTAAATACATCTCAAATAGAGTTATCTATATATACATAAATTCACTGGAAAAAACACAGGTTAAAGTAATGCCATAGCTAAGTGAATTTGTCAATGAGAACATTAACGTGTTTGAAATAAAAAAAACACAGAAATTCACCAGTTATAGTTAGCAGAGCTAACTATAACTTGTGCCTCCACCATGCACTGCTTATGATCTGCCATATTATATCACTCATGGCATGTTCCATGACATCATTTATTACATCACTGATGACATCTCAAATGACATCATGTCCCAAGACCATATAAGGCACGGGGCGGGGGTCACGTGGTTCCCCCTTAAAATGCAAATAGTGACCTTAGGGGATGCATATATATATATATATGACCCCCTCCCTTAAAATCCAAAGGTTCCAAGGACGTTATAGTTAGCCTGACATTTCACACCAGAGAAATTCAGCAGTTGTAGTTAGCTGAGCTAACTATAACTCGCGCCCCCGCAATGCACTGCTTATGACCTCACTCATAGTGCCATGATTGAGGAACTTCATGTACCAAGAGGCATAGCGCACACGCCCACGTGGGCGGGACTTGACTGAATATTTAAGTTCCTCGCAGCTGTTGTTGTGTTTTATGAACTGCCAGTGATCAAGGATGACCTGTCTGAAACGCGTATGGCGAACTATGTGTTTGAGGAAAGGAGCCACTTCGCGCTGCAACCTGCAATAAAGACAGAGGGAATACAATTTCCTTGTGTGTGGCGTTATCTTTTGGGCACCAAAGTGTTGGATATATATATGACCCCCTCCCCTTAAAATCCAAAGGTTCCAAGGACGTTATAGTTAGCCTGACATTTCACACCAGAGAAATTCAGCAGTTGTAGTTAGCTGAGCTAACTATAACTCGCGCCCCCGCAATGCACTGCTTATGACCTCACATATTACATCACTCATGACATGGTCAGTGACATCACTGATGACATCTCAAATGTCATCACTGATGACATCATCTGGTGACTGTGAGTGTTTCTAAAATGTTTATGATTGTTAAATATATATATACTAAGGTGTATTGATGAATCAGTGGTTGCATGAGTGCCTGTGTGGATGATTTAGTGGGTGCTTGACTGACTGTATAAGTGAGTGATTATACGTGTCTCATTGAATGTATGGGTGAATTACTGATTTCTGTGAATGTCTGTATCAGTCTGTCCAGTTGGTGTGTAAGTGGCTCTATTGGTTGGTGAGTAGGCACATGAGTGACTGTATGGGTTATTGACTGGTTATCTGAGGCATATGTGTGTCTGTGTGGGTGGGGGTGTGTGTGACTCCCTGCATGGATGAGTGAGTGGGTGAATCAGTGGCTGTACGGGTTCCTGAGTGTGTCTGTGAGGGGCTGTATGGGTGAGTGAGTGTGTGTATGACTATGGTGGTGAGTGAATGGATGTGTCAGTGGTATATGGGTGAGTAACTGCATATGTGAAAGGCGGTATAGGTGAGTGTTGGAGTATATAAGTGACTGTATGTGTAAGTGAGTGATTGTGAGAGTGGCAGTATGAGTGAGTGTGTGCTTGTGTCAGTGACTGTATAGGTAAGTAAGTATGTGTTAGCATATCTATGAATAAGTGATTTGGTGTGTGTATAACTGTATAGGTGAGTAAGTGGCTGTGTGATTGACTCTATGGGTGAGTGAGCAGGTTTGGGAGTAGCTCTATGGGTGACTAAGAGTGTGTGAGTAGCTGTGTGGCTGTATGAGTAGATATATCAGTGGCTTTATTAATGAGTGAGTTGGTGTATGAGTGGCGGAAGGGGGACTGAGTAGATGTGCGTGTAGACCTATGAATCAGTGAGTGGGTATGCAAGTACTGATATGGGTGTGTCAATGGTTTTGAGAATGGTGGTGTGGAAGTTGGAGTGGGTGTATGAAAGGTTACATTGGGGTGTCAGTGTGAGCGTCAGAGACTCTGTGAATGATGTCAACAGTTATGTCATTTGGAATGTCATCAGTGATGTCGCTGACATGATATGAGTGATGTAATATGTGAGGTCATAAGCAGTACATTTCGGGGGTGCGAGTTATAGCTGAATTTCTCTGGTTTTGTACGACTGAAATGTCAGCCTAACTATAACGTCTCTGTAACCTCTGTTTTTTTCTGTGAATTTCTATGGTTTTTTCAAATTATATTTCCTAACTATAATGCCCCTTAACCTTTTGCTTTTTCATTGAATTTTCAAATTTGTATATGATAATTCTTAACTATAACGTCCCTGTAACCTTTGTTTTTTTCAGTTTCTAAGTTTAAAAAAAAATCTATTTCTATAATTGAGTATTGTGTATTATATTTATATTATATACCACTCATTTTTTATTTTATATGTGTTTATCAGAAACTACATCAATAACTGGTTTTATTTTGAACAATTTTGTGAGTCGGCCCAACATTGTCGCATTTATTGTGGAGAATCTGTGGTCAGTAAATGTATTTCACATACTGAAAAATACACTTAAAGACATTTTTTAAATAAAGTTTAAGTCTAAGGGGCAGATTTACAAGCCCCTTGCGCCACTTTTGCGTCATTTTTAACATGGGAAAAATGACGCAAAAAGTGGCACAAGGCTTGTAAATCTGCCCTAAATATTTAGTAAAATATTGTTTTGACTTTTCTTTCTGTGATCAATTTAGGAGAAAGCCACCTTTACAAATAAAAATTATATTCGCGACTACCGACGTCATCGCGGTGACGTCGGTAGTCGCGAAGAGCGTGTGGTTTATACAAAGTGTAAAATATATAGACATGTTTTACAGTATATTTAACACTAGAGGTTTATTAGTGTACTTTTGAAACTCATATTTTTGTAGTGAGTTTCCAGAATAATCGTATTCAAACACTATTTTATGTTTCCGGAAGACAGCTTAAGTTGCAATGACGCCAGTAATCATGGATAGTGCGTGTTTTTCAACAACTCTCAAATATATATGTAGAGGTAACAAGTTTAGTATAGCTGTCCACTATTATAGTATTGAAAGTTCTGCTTTTCTTTCCATTTTTAAAGAAAACTATTTTAAACTTGTATTTTGAATTTCCGCTTTACCGCGGTAACCATGAACATATTGCAAGGAATATCCTTGGATAATATACTTTTCAGTAAAATCAATAGGAAGTACACACCCACTCTTCATTCTTGAATCTTCTTTCATAGAGTTTTTGGCCTTTTTTGCTTCAAAACGGCAACACAGGAAGGAGATGGGTTCAGCAGCAACAACAACAGGACCAGGATGTGGAGGAGGGGCAGACTGAAAATTTAGAAGAAGAGGAGCCTCCACAAAAGAGAGTCAGTGTGGCATGGGATTTTTCAAAATCCCATCGGGGGAATCAAAAACTGCTGCCAAACTTGTGCAATGTACAATATGCAACAAGACCCTGCCTAGAGTGACGAACAAGAAATATTCATGTGGGACAACGTCCATGTGATATCATCTAAAAACCTATCATAAAAATGTCTCCAACTGGCGATCAAGCAGAGGGAAGCTGGAGGACCATCTGCTTCAGTGGCAGCAGCAACAATTCCGGGCCAGAAAGTCCCTTCCGAGGTGCAGACTACTGCAACAGATATGGCTCCAGAGTTTTCAAGAATGACCACGTACTGTATGGACTGTAGTGTTGTTATAAGTGCTGGTGAGCAATGTCTTGCAGCTATAGGCAATGCTGCAAAACATCATACATGCTAGCTTGTTTCACCTTTTATATGTTTTGCACATATTTCAGTGCACATTATTTTCAATTCCTCCTGTCCCAGTTGCCATTTTATTTATTATAAAATAGAATTTCTTTTTTAAACTTTACTAAAGCTCTAAAAAAAACAACAACAAAAAAGGTTCCTTTTGCAGTTAAAAAAAGATAAAGTATGTATATATGTTGGAATGAGTGTATGACTAGTGTATGGATGATTGAGTGAGTGCATAACTAGTGCATGGATGTTACAATGAGTGCAGCAGTGGTGCCTGAGTGAATCTATGAGTGCATAAGTAGTGCCTGAGTGATTGGATGAGTGCAAAGGTAGTGATTGGGTGATTGCATGTGTGCATGGGTAGTGCCTGAGCAAATGGAGGAGTACATTGGTAGTGCATCAGTGAATGGATGAGTGCAACAGTAGTGCCTGAGTGGATGGATGAGTGCATGGATAATGGCTGGGTGGATGAATGAGTGCATGGGTAGTGCCAGAGTGATCGGATGAGTGCAAGGGTAGTGCCTGGGTGCCTGGGTGAATAGATAAGTGTATGGATAGTGCCTGGGCGAATGGATGAGTAGTAGGTTAGTGCCTGAGTGATTGGATGTGTGCATGGGTAGTACCTGAGTAAATGGATGATTGCATGGGTAGTGCATGAGTGAATGGATGAGTGCAAGGGTAGTGCCTACCTGGGTGATTGGATAAGTGAATGGGTAGTGCCTGAGTGATTTGATATGTGCATGGTTAGTGCCTGGGTGAATGGATGAGTGCATGGGTAGTGTGTGAGTGAATGGATGAGTGCAAGCGTAGTGCCTGGGTCATTGGATGAGTGTATGGGTAGTACCTGAGTGAATGGATGAATGCATGCATAGTGCCTGAGTGAATGGATGAGTGTAAGGGTAGTGGCTAGGTGATTGGATGTGTGCATGAGTAGTACCTGAATGAATGGAAGAGGCATGGATAATGCCTGAGTGAATGAATGAGTGCATGGGTAGTGCTGGGGTCATTGAATGAGTGTATGGGTGGTGTCTGAGTGAATAGATGAGTGTATGCATACTGCCTCAGTGAATGGATTATTCCAAAGGCAGTGCCTGGGTGATTGGATGTGTGCATGAGTAGTGCCTGTGTGAATGGATGAGTGCGTGAGTAGCACATCAGTGACTGGATAAGTGCAAGAGGAGCACATGGGTGATTGGATGAGTGCAAAGGTAATGCCTGGGTCATTGGATGAGTGCATGGGTAGTGCCTTAGTGAATGGATTGGTGCATGTGTAGTGCCTGAGTGAATAGAAGAGAGCAAGGGTATTGCCTGGGTGATAGGATAAGTGCATGGCTAGTGCCTGGGTGAATGTATGAGTGCATGGATAGTGCCTGAGTGAATGGATGAATGAATGGGGAGCACCTGAGTGATTGTATGAGTACAAGGGCAGTGCCTGGGTGATTGCATGAGTGCATGGATAGTGCCTGGGCGATTGGATTTGTGTATGGGTAGTGCCTGAATGGTTGGGTAAGTGCCAACGTAGTGCCTGGGTGATTGTGTGAGTGCATGGTTAGTGCCTGGGTGAATGGATGAGTACATGAATAGTGTCTGAGTGAATGGATAAATGAATGGGTAGCACCTAAGTGATTGTATGAGTCCAAGGGTAGTGTCTGGGCAATTGCATGAGTGCATGGATAATGCCTGGGTGATTGGATTGGTGTATGGGTAGTGCCAGAATGGTTGGGTGAGTGCAAGCGTAGTGCCTGGGTGATTGTGTGAGTGCATGGATAGTGCCTGAGTAATTGGAAGAATAATGAGTAGTGCCTGGGTGATTGGATGAGTGCAAGGATAGTGTCTGGGTGATTAGACGAGTGCAAGGGTGGTGTCTGGGTGATTGGATGAGAGCATGAGTAGTGCCTAGGTGATTGGGAGAGTGCATAGAGAGTGCCTGAGTGAGTGGATGAGTGCATGAGTACAGCTTGGGTTATTGGATTAGTATATGGGTAGTGCCTGGTTGATTGTATGAGTGCGTGGGTAGCACATCAGTGACTCAATGAGTGCAAGAGGAATGCCTGGGTGATTGGATCATTACAAGGGTAGTGCCTGGGTCATTGGATAAGTGCATGGGCAGTGCCTGAGTGAATGGATGGGTGCATGCGTAGTGCCTGAGTGAATAGATGAGAGCAAGGGTATTGCCTGGATGATAGGATAAGTGCATGGGTAGTGCCTGGGTGAAAGGATGAGTGCATGGATAGTGCCTGAGTGAATGGATGAATGAATGGGTAGTGCCTGAGTGATTGTATAAGTGCAAGGGTAGTGTCTGGGTGATTGGGAGAGTGCATAGATAGTGGCTGAGAGAATGGATGAGTGCATGAATACTGCTTGGGTTATTGGATTAGTGTATGGGTAGTGCCTGGTTGATTGTATGAGTGCGTGGGTAGCACATCAGTGACTCGATGAGTGCAAGAGGAGTGCCTGGGTGATAAGCAGTACATTTCGGGGGTGCGAGTTATAGCTGAATTTCTCTGGTTTTGTACGACTGAAATGTCAGCCTAACTATAACGTCTCTGTAACCTCTGTTTTTTTCTGTGAATTTCTATGGTTTTTTCAGTGCAATGGTAGTGCCTGGGTTGTTGGATGAGTGCATGGGTAGTGCCTGATTGAATGGATGGATGCATGCATAGTGCCTGAGTGAATAGATGAGAGAAAGGGTATTGCCTGGGTGAAACATATAAGTGCAACTGTAGTGCCTGGGTGAATGGATGAGTGCATGGGTAGTGCCCCATTGAATGGATGAGTGCATGTGTAGTGCCTGGTTGATTGTATGAGTGCATGGGTAGCACATCAGTGACTCGATGAGTGCAAGAGGAGTGCCTGGATGATTGGATCAGTGCAATGGTAGTGCCCGGGTCGTTGGATGAGTGCATGGGTAGTGCCTGATTGAATGGATGGATGCATGCATAGTGCCTGAGTGAATAGATGAGAGCAAGGGTATTGCCTGGGTGATCGTATAAGTGCAACTGTAGTGCCTGGGTGAATGGATGAGTGCATGGGTAGTGCCTCATTGAATGGATGAGTGCATGTGTAGTGCCTGGTTGATTGCATGACTGCATGAGTAGTGCCTGAGTAATTGGATGAGTGTATAGGTACTGCTTGGGTGATTGGATTAGTGCATGGTTAGTGAATGGTTGATTGTATGAGTGTGCGGGTAGCGCTTGGGTGTCTGGCTGAGTGCAAAAGTACCCCCTGGGTGATTGGATGAGTCTATAAGTAGCACCTCATTGAATGGATGAGTGCAAGCATAGCACCTGGTTAATTGGATGAGTGCATGCATACTTTGTGGCTGATTGGGTGAGTGCATGGATAGTGCCTAGGTAATTAGATGAGTGCACGTGTACTGCTTGTGTGAATGGATGAGTGCATGGGTAGTTGCTGTGTGAATGGAGGAGTACAAAGGTCGTGTCTGGGTTATTGGATATGTGCATGGTTTGTACCTGGGTGAATAGATGAGCACATGGGTAGTGCGCGAGTGAATGGATCATTGCAAGGGTAGGGCCTGAGTAAATGAATAAGTGGAAGGGTAACACCTGAGTGATTAGATAAGTGCAAGGTAGAGCCTGGGGATTGCATGAGTGCAAGGGTAGTGCCTGGGTGATGGGGTGAGTGCATGGATAGTGCCTGCGTGATTGGGTGAGCCCATGGATAGTGCATGGGTGATTGGATGAGTGCATGGGTAGTGCCTTGGTGATTGGATGAGTGACTGGGTAGTGGCTGAGTCATTGAATGAGTGGCTGGGTAATGCCTGAATGAATGGATGAGACCATGCGTAGTGCCTGGGTGAATGGATGAGAGCAAGGGTAGTGCCTGGGTGAATGGATGAGTGCATGGGTAGTGCCTGAGTGAATGGAGGAGTGCATGGGTAGTGCCTCAGCGAATGGATGAGTGCAAGGTTAGTGCCTGTGTGAATGGATGAGTGCATGGATAATGGCTGGGTGAATTAATGAGTGCATGGGTAGTGCCTGGGTTATTGGCTGAGTACCTGGGTAGTGCCTAGGTGAATGGATGAGTACATCGATAGTGGCTAGGTGAATGGATGAGTGAAAAGGTAATGCTTGGGTGATTCGATATGTGCATGGTTAGTGCCTGGGTGAATGGATGAGTGAAAAGGTAGTATGTGAGTAAATGGATGAGTGCAAGCATAGTGCCTAGGTCATTGAATGTGTTTATGGGTAGTGCCTGAGTGAATGAATGAGTGCATGTGTAGTGCCTGAGTGAATGGATGAGTGCAAGGGTAGTGCCTGAGTGAATGGATGAGTGCATGGATAATTGATGGGTTAATGAATGAGTGCATTGATAATGACTGAGTGAATGAATGAGTGCAAAGGTAGTACCTGAGTGAATGGCTGAGTGCAAGGGTAGTGCTTGGGCGATTGTGTGAGTGGATGGGTAGAGGCTAAGTCATTTGGATGAGTGCATAGGTAGTGCCTGAGTGAATGGATGAACGTATGCTTAGTGCCTGAGTGAATGGATGAGTGCAAGGGTAGTGACTGGGTGAATGGATGAGTGCATGGGTAGTGCCTGAGTGAATAGAGGAATGCATGTACAGTGCCTCAGTGAATTGATAAGTTCAAGGGTAGTGCCTGAGTGAATGGATGAGTGCATGGGTTGTGCCTCAGTGAATGGATGAGTGCAAGGGTAATGCCTGAGTGAATGGATGAGTACATGTGTAGTGGCTGAGTGAATGGATGAGTGTAAAGGTAGTGCCTGGGTAATTGGATATGTGCATGGTTAGTGCCAGGGTAAATGGATGAGTGCATGTGTAGTGCCTGAGTGAATGGATGAGTGCAAGGGTAGTGCCTGTGTGAATGGATGAGTGCAAGGATAATGCCTGGGTGATTGGAAGAATTTA